>SNQJ01S0063212.1:41121-67251 GCA_010110895.2 Picea sitchensis
TCCAGCTTCCAATGGATCATTATTATTAATTTCTCAAAAAGTGCTCAAAAACATGTCTTACAATGCTCAAACTGACAAACTGACTGCTCCAATGGCTTCCCAGCGTCCCAAAACCCCTGTCTAGGCTCTTTTGGCACCTCAATCGGTCGAAAAATGAAGAGGTTAGGCCTCCTAGAAGTCTCCCTCTTCAACTTTGTTGTCTCTAGTTCTACAATTCGCACCCTCCTTTAACAAACCTGGCTCACACACTCTTTTAAGCGTAAAAAATTAGTCCCATACGCAACCGCGCACTGGTACAAACTGTAGGACGGTTAAGGGTGCGCCAGCCCCTAACCGCCTCGGCACCTGGGCGTATGGCGCATGCAACCAAAAGCTGGGAAAAAAGGTGGTTAGTTCATTGAACCGTGCCAACGGTATAACTCCCGCGCTCCAAGTCATATGCCAATACAAAGAAATCGTGGACTATTCCAAGTCCCACGCACCAACAACCACACGTATATGTTTTAATACAGTCATATGGTAATGCAAAGGGTCGTGACCATGTTTCAAATCCCACACAAATACAACCGCACACACCATAAACAGTGGTCACATACACTAATACAATTAGACCGCGGGTCAGGGCTTAGCCCCGACCCATCCCCCTTTCCATTTGGTATAACATTCAAACTTAAATATAAATGCGTTGATTCATATGACAAGGAACAATGGGTAGCATAATGGTTAGCGGAGGCTTTGTAAGGTTTGTGCTATGGGAGGTCCGGGGGTCAAACCCCTTGGACTCCCAATACAATTTTTACATATGAACACAATGATCAAAGAATGAGCGACACATGGCGCCCTCGGGTTGGGCCACGTGTCCTCATACTATTCGACCATAACGGACACGTGTCAACATACAATTCACCAATCATCAACCAACGACTGCATGCCACATCACCACCTGCCATGTCATCATATGGTACGGCCCTGCCACATCACCGTACAGATTGTATGGACAGGTACACTCAGCATCCAAAATTTTTCTTATTCGGCTTGGCGAACAGATCGCGATATCTTCTCCATACGAACTCTGTTTGAGAAAGTAAATATACCACCAGAATCAAGAAGACGAGACGGACGCAATGACATTGTTTTCGTCGCATTCCGAGCACTTTGAAAATTGAGCAAAATTTGATCCCCTGATCATTCACAGTATGCACGAATGCTTTGAAGAAAGGGTTGGGGGTCGTGCTAATGCAGGATGGAGTAGATATAGCTTATGCGTCAAGGAAGTTGAAGAAACATGAAAATATTTATGCTACTCATGATTTAGATTTGGCAGCTATAATGCTAGCTCTGAAACTTTGGAGGCACTATCTAGTAGGGAAAAACTTTGAGCTCAAAATGGACCATCAAAGTTTAAAATATATCTTCACTCAAATGGATCTGAATGCCAGGAAAAGGTGATGGATTGAGTTTATGAGTGAGTATGATTTTGGTATTTAATATATCAAGGGAAAAGAGAATGTGGTCACAGATGCCTTGATCATGAGGCCACGTGTCTTCTCCTTAGTGTTAGTGCTCTGTAAATTTCCTAGTTGTTGTTCGGAAGAATAAATCTACGAGAGGTAACTTTATCCAAACACTTTTGAAGCTGGGATCTATCCCTTCCAACTTCAGAGAGGGATCTCTCTATATGATTTAGATAGGTTTCAAATTTTTAAATATTAGGATAGATAAATAGATAAGTCGATTTTGTGTCGAAGTGTTGGTTGAGTTGGTTGAGATAGTTTACACATCCATTAGGCTATGGGGCTCGTGTTGTAAAGATGAAATCCGAACCAGAAAAAACAAAGGAACCTTTCACAAGGCGAGATAATATAATCACTAGATTCTTTAGTAGCATAAATGAGGAATAGCAGAAAAGATGAGAAATACAATTACAACAAAGAAGCAATTAAGAATTTCTTTATTGTAAAATGAGAAGATAAAACATTTAAACCTTTTGAGTCAGAAACAGGGTATACAAGATAAATCCTGCAACATTCGTTACTTCCAAAGATTAGATTTTGAAAACAGTATGATAACAAAGTGAGAATAACATTTAACTTAGAGAGAACAACATCACCAGTGAATACACGCGAGAATCCTGTAAAATTGCCTCTTTGTATTAATGGAAGATCTCTTCAAAAATATTACAGTCTGATAGCTTGCAGGGTGTGAAGATAAACAACCCTCAATACTTCGAAAGATGAAGTATTTATAATTCAAAATTATAAACAATCCAGTCATCAAAGACCAGGACGTGCTAAATCTATTTTTAGCCTAACTAAATTAACAAACTACAAAAATCTAGGAACTACTTGATGATGTGTTGTAACTGCATGTTGGTTTCTGGGTGGACCGTTGGTGCGGCCTCTACATGACTTCATCTGACTGGACAAATGACTGTTCTAGGACAACTCATCTGCTACTCGATCAGATCACAAAGTTCCTCCCATCGAAGATGACTGGGCATGTTGACTTTGAGTAGCCTTCGATAAACTTCGCCCATTTTTGTGTACTTGCCGAAGGTAGGTTTGGTAATGAAGATGTATCAAATCTCATGCTGAATGCTTATTTTGAGAGAGAATCAAGAAGAATAAAAACTTCCCCATCTGAGAGATGACCTTCCTGCATTGCTTAGCAAAGATCAATGAAATAGCACTAGGTGGGACTGCCTCGTGTATCCTGTACAATTTCCTGTTCAAAGTAATAATAACACTACAAGGCCTAGAATCATATACAACATGATGTTTCCATAAATAAGGTTGGCCCAAAAGAACATCACAAACTTTGGGAGGAGAAACATCACACAATACCTCATCTTTGAAGGGCTTGATGTCGTACGATAGTAGGCATTGTTGGATGACGAGAAGATCGCTTCCTTGGCGGAGCCATCCAATGATGTACGATTGTGGTTGCGGTGTTGTTGGTAGGGCCAGCCACTTGATGACCTCTACTAAGATGGGGTTCTTCTGGCTACCACTATCAATGATAAAGTGTAGTGGGGTGCCTTTTACCCACATTTGTGAATGGAAGACGTGCTCTCCTTCTTCTGGCTCGTTTGGTTCACCAGGCTGGAGCTTGGTGGTAGCAACAGTGGCACTGTGTTCTGTATCAATGATCTGTCTTCCCCTTTCTGTTTCTGGCTCAGAGTCATAATCTACATTTGATTCAGAGGCTTTCACTTCAGCCACCAGCAACTGCTTTGAGAGACAGTCAGCAGTGTTATGCCAAGGGATCTTATGGAAGTCACACCACTTCCCGGTATCTTTATTTGTCTTTCCGATGTCCTTCTTTGCTTGCGGCTTGGATTAGTTTTCCTAATACTATCCATATTTGCTCTGTCCTTTTTTCGGTGGGTTGGGGCCACCCTTTCCTATATTTTGTTGTGAGGGGTTCCCAGGCCCAAATTGCCACGTATTTTGTTTGAGCTTTTGTTGGATTTTGACGGCATATCGGTAGGTCGTGTCCAAGGATGAGATTTCCAGAAATTCCATTTTGGTCTGGATGTATCTATGCAGAGAACCATGATACTTGAGCACCGTGTTTCATTATGAATCTTTGATACCAAAATTGGTGCACAAGGTATGGAAGATATTTGTGAAATCTGGCACTACTTGGTCTCTTTCTTGCCGTAGTGTGGTCCATTTGGTATACAGGTCGTCATAACTTTCGATAGGATAGTATTGTTCCTTAATAGCATCCCTGAAGGATTCCCAGGTGGCCATGACTGAAAATAATGAGGTTTCCTCTGTTTCCTTTTGCTCACAGAAAGTTTCCCACCAATCTTTGGAATGGGGAATGACTTTAAGGAGTGCAAAAGTAATCTTTTCTTTATTCGGAAAGTTATGGACAGAAAAATACCCTTCTAGTAGATTCAACCACTTGTCTACATCATTTTCATCTATCTGACCTTCAAATATAGGAATATCGAAGTTTATTTGTACCTTGAAGGGGAAGACACCTCCGTTCGAAGAAGATGCATCGCATGTTGGTAGTCGCCGAAGGATTTGTATGAAACTATCCATTATCTCATTCCTCTATTGCCTGAGAGCTTCCTCAATCAACAATTTGAAAGGATCTCCTATCCTGTCATATTTATTTTCTCCTTCCATTGGAGGTCGCTTGGGCATGAGAGAGTTCCTTTCCTCAAGAGAAACAAGCTCGAGACCCAACTCTTTGTACTTCGACCTCATTGGGGACATGCATTAAGACGGCAAGGAGAAGACTGCTCTGATACGATTGATACATATTTTATGAGCAGAAAGAAATGAATACAAATTATTAACAGGTTCTTAACAAAAAATAAAAGAGATACAATAAAACTAGTTTTCTATTCAATAACGAAATAAGCTGAAACTATAAAATGCAGCGGAAACAAGCTTGTTGGAATGGTGGCGGCTTATCTCTGAGAAGAGATGTGATGACAATGCACATTCGCAAGAAGAAGGTTACAATGAGGCTCTGAAGGCCTTTTTACAATAAGAAAGAATGCCAAAAACCCTAGACATCCAAAAACCTAACCCTAGGAGATGAAGCTCCAAAAGTCATGTGGGCCCCGTTTGGGTAAGTTATTACATCAACTTCTCGGGGTCGTAACTTTTGTGTACAATCTCCATTTTAGGCGTGTGATATCCCATTAGAAAGGTATCATTGAGGAGATTCATTTTGGGGGATCAATAATGCCTTCAATTATCATTTAGGATATTGATCCTGAAAAACCTTCATTTAGGCCCTCAAAATGGCCCCGGAAGTTAAAACTGCTAAAAATAGTAAATTGCCAAAATTGTCAGAAAACTGTTTTGAGTCAGTAAGAAAAGGCGGGTGGCCACTAATATCCATTTGGATCATTCAGGGAGAGGAAATCCACCCGAATACATCACTAGAAAACTGCAAAATATCAAACTTCCATAGTTTGTTGGGGGTCATGCTAGTGAACGTGGAGAGGCATGGTTGGAAGGCATGACAAGGTGTTTCTCTTTAAGAGATTATGCGTCCACTTCAAAGGTGAAGATAGTGATTTTTCAATTGAGAGACAGTGCCCTGAACTGGTGGGGAAACCTAGAGAGGCAGTTGCACCTTACACCAGACACTGTCTCTTGGGAACTTTTTGAGAAAAGGTTTCAAAGGAAATATCTACTAGCTTACTATGAGGAACAACAGGTGGGAGCATTTCATGCTCTAGTACAAGGGAACAAGACCATGGAAGAGTATGAGATCAGGTTCATAGATTTGGTGAAGTATGTTTCATACATGGATACTAACCAACGACAGATAGAACTCTTTGCCTATGGGTTAAACCCTAAGATAAGCACCATGGTGCGGATGTCGAAACTGTATTCAATAGAGGAAGAAGTAGAAAATGCATGTTATGCTAAGGAACACATGAAATTAAATGGAGGTATGAGGTCGACCTTTCCGCATTGTCCTGGATTCATGGGGAAGGCCCCTAGGACCTTCTCCAGGGGAGGGAGCTCCAGGCCACCTCCATATGGTAATAGAGTCACACCAAGGACAGTCACCACAGGTATTTCAATGGAAGCGAGTGCAACATCCCATTCATCACCAATGACGCAAGCAGGTCCATGATCATATCAGGGAGAAACTAGTTGAGGCATGAGTTCTAGGGGGAGGAACTCATTTCGAAGATCGTCACAAAGTAGTGTGCAGGTTCCATATCGAATTAAATGTTGGAGATGTAGAGGACCCTATTACCAGCATAACTTCCCAGAGTTACATTCAGGAATTGTGCATAGAGAAGGAAAGGCACTGATGGGAAGAGAAAGTGGCAACCACCAGATTTAAACAATGGTTAGTAATCACCAGGAAAAACATCAATACACGGTGGTGGAGTTGTCAGGTGCGCTAAATCATATCAATGTTAAAATTTTATTTGATTCTGGTGCTAAAGATAGTTTCATTTCACCATATGTATTAGAAAACAATGGTTTGGCATCCTACGAGAACGATGGCTTTAAACAAGTCAAGATGGCTTCAAGGGAAAAAAAAGCAGTAGGACCTAGCATTTATAATTTCCTAATAGACCTAGGAGTGTTTACTACAAGGTTGAAGGCATACGTCACTTCTCTAAGGGTGTATGACCTAATCATTGGAATGGATCGGTTAGAAGCCCATCGAGCTATGGTAGATTGTTTCGCAAAAAGGGTGCTTTGTGTTGATGACGAGAGAAGGCCAATAGAGATCCAAGGTGTATGGAGAAAGGTGTCTCTACGCTTTATTTAAACTATGAAGGTTAAGCGATGCATGAGCCAAGGGTGTTGACTTTATGTCATTGGAGAAGTGAAAGAAAGGAAAGGACCCTCCTTGGATTAGTACCCAGTATCGTCATAATTTTAGGATGTTTTCCCAAATGAGTTACTAGGGTTACCTCCTAAGAGGGAGCTTGATTATAATATAGAGCTAAAAACTGGTGCAGAACCAATTTCCAAGACTCTGTATCGGATGATAGTGAAAGAACTTTGTGAGTTGCAGATGTAGTTGAAAGAGCTACTCAACTTAGGGCTAATAGGACCTAGTGTCTCACCTTGGGGTGCACCAGTAATTTTTGTGAATAAGAAGGATGGTTCCTTATGAATTTGTATATATTATAGGGACTTGAACTGTGCTACAGTGAAAAATAGTTACCCAATGCCATGAATATATGATCTCTTCGATCAGATGAAAGGAGAAATGGTATTCTCAAAGATTGATTTGTGATCAAGGTATCACCAGTGAAGGATTAAGGAAGGAAATATTCCTAAAAATGCCTTTCGAACTTGGTTTGGGCATTACGAGTTCATTGTAGTACCTTTCGGATTGACCAATGTGCCAATAGTATTCATGAGTCTCATGAATGGTGTATTCTGGAAGTACTTAGACTTCTTTGTACAAGTCTTTTTAGATGATATCCTCATCTATTCCAAGAACAAAAGAGAACATGAGGAACACTTGCGAGTGGTGTTGTCTTTCCTTAGAGAGAACAAATTATATGTGAAGTTGTCGAAGTGTTCCTTCTTCCAGAAATAAATTCACTATTTAGGTCATATCATTTCCAGTGAAGGAATCTCTGTGGACCCAGAAAATGTAAAGGCCATTATGGAGTGGCTAGTGCCGAAAAATTCTCATGAGGTAAGAAGCTTCATGGGGCTAGTAGGTTATTATCGGATATTTGTGGAAGGGTTCTCTAAAATAGCGAAAGCCATCACAACTTTGCAGTGCAAGGGGTTCAGGTATGAATGGATAGAAGATTGTGACATTGCATTCATAGAACTTAAAAGGTTACTAACTAGGGAACCAATTCTACGAGTGTTCGATATGAAAAGGGACTTCACAGTATGCACGAATGCTTCGAAGAAAGCATTGGGGGTCATGCTAATGCAGGATGGAGGAGAGATAGCTTATGCGTCAAGGAAGTTGAACAAACATGAAAATATTTACGCTACTCATGATTTAGATTTGGAAGCTATAATGCTAGCTCTGAAACTTTGGATGCACTATCTAGTAGGGAAAAACTTTGAGCTCAAAATGGACAATCAAAGTTTAAAATATCTCTTCAATCAAATGGATCTGAATGCCAGGCAAAGGTGATGGAGTGATTTTATGAGTGAGTACAATTTTGGTATTTAATGTATCAATGGAAAAGAGAATGTGGTAA
Source organism: Picea sitchensis (assembly GCA_010110895.2). Taxonomy (NCBI): domain Eukaryota; kingdom Viridiplantae; phylum Streptophyta; class Pinopsida; order Pinales; family Pinaceae; genus Picea; species Picea sitchensis. The sequence goes on from SNQJ01S0063212.1 coordinate 48,803, forward strand.
TGGATGCCTTGAGCAGGAGGCCACGTGTCTTCTCCTTGGTGTTAGAGCTCTGTAAATTTCCTAGTTTTTTTTCGGAAGAAGAAATCTACGAGAGGTAACTTTATCCAAACACTTTTGAAGATGGGATCTATCCCTTCCAACTTCAGAGAGGTATCTCTATATATGATTTAGATAGGTTTCAATTTTTTAAATATTAGGATAGATAAATAGATAAGTCGATTTTGTGTGATAGTGTTTGTTGAGTTGGTTGAGATAGTTTACACATCCATTGGGCTATGGTGTTGGTGTCATAAAGATGAAATCCAAACCAGAAAAAAAAAAGGAACCTTTCACAAGGAGAGATAATATAATCACTGGATTCTTTAGTAGCATAAATGAGGAATAACAAAAAAGATGAGAAAGACAGTTACAACATAGAAGCAATTAAGAATTTCTTTGTTGTAAAATGAGAAGATAAAAAACTTAAACCTTTTGAGTCAGAAACAGGGTATACGAGATAAATCCTACATCATTCCTTACTTCCAAAGATTAGATTTAGAAAACAGTATGATAACAAAGTGAGAATAACATTTAACTTAGAGAGAACAACATCACCAGTGAATACATGCAAGAATCCTGTAAAAGTGCCTCTTTGTATTAATGGAATATCTCTTCAAAAATATTACAGTCTGATAGCTTGCAGGGTGTGAAGATAAACAACCCTCAATACTTCAAAAGATGAAGTATTTATAATTCAAAATTAAAAACAATCCTATCATCAAAGACCAGGACGTGCTAAATCTATTTTTAGACTAACTAACTTAACAAACTACAAAAATCTAGGAACTACTTGATGATGTGTCGTAACTGCATGTTGTTTTTTGGGTGGACCGTTGGTGAGGCCTTAGGTGAGGCCTCTGCATGAACTCATCTGACTGGAAAAATGACTGGGCTAGGACAACTCATCTGCTACTCGATCAGATCGCAGAGTTCCTCCCATCGAAGATGACTGGGCACGTTGACTTTGAGTAGCCTTCGATAAACTTCGCCCATTTTTGTGTACTTGGCAAAGGTAGGTTTGGTAACGAAGATGTATCAAATCTCATGATGAATGCTAATGTCCCACTGAAGTGCATATAGAAATGTTTTTCCAGTGATGCTGCCTTGAATTCCTGAAAACTTGGAACTGTCCTTAGCAACATCGACCAATCTCTTTTTGTAGTTTGGGAGTGTCATCAATTTATCATTGATTGCCTTCAGACCAGGAAGACCTTTCTTCTATAGCACCTCAATCTTACTAAAAAACCTTTGTACCCCTAGGTCCATGGCATGAAGCTTTTCTTCCAATTGAAGAATTAATCCTCTCTTGGTCAAAAATCTCTTGACCTCAAGGATGGTCTCTATTCTATCCTCAATTTTCAGCTCTTCCAGCTCCTCCCTGGTCTTAGAATTTAGGAACTTGATGATTTCGTTAACCTGTGTTGGCATCTCTCCCAATTCTGATATGATCTTCTCAATGGCCTGTTTGCTTCTCTGCACCAATTCATTATGCTCAAACATGATCTGTATCATGGCCCATATCTCATTCATGGACTTGGTGATGTCTGTCCATACACTTTCTTTAACCTCAGCCAAAGTTTTACATGCCACTGTTTGCTTCCGGAGATGTTGTAACTCTTGTTTGAGCTGGATTGACACCTGCTTTTCCTTGGAGAGGATGATCTGAAAGGAATATTTGAGTTCCTGAAGGTTCTCAATCTCCTTTTTGAGCCTGCTGATCTCTGTTTCCTGCAGGTTCATCTTTTCCATAGATTTAGCCAATTTGGTTGTCTTTTCCAAGGATGTCAGTGGAGTCACGGATGGGAGTTCTGTCACTGACGCTGTGCTCACTCCCAAAATTGGAATGGAACTCAATGGAATGAATTCCATTGGCTTCATTTGTTCTTTCTCTTTTACTAGCTTCTCCATCCCAGCTTCCATTTCCTTTAGTTGTGCATTCTGCTCCATGAGTAGTTTGAGCATTTCATCTTTTTCTCCTTCTGTCTCTGCTATCTCCTTCGCCTACGAATCCTCTGTGGGTCAGAATTTCAATTGTTTCCTTGAGGAGCCTATGTCTACATTTTTCTTTTTAATCATCTCCTCAGTTGCCTTCACATTCGAGGGATCGTACTCGATCTTAAGGACCAATTCCTCCAAAGTCTTGACTCCATTGTCCTTGGAAAAGGACGATATATTCTCTAAATTCAATTGTGTTTGAACGTTGTTCAGGGACACTTGCAATTTGGATGCAGTAGTTGAAGCATGAGCCAACATATAAAAGACTATTTCCCCTATTTTCTTGTGTAGATCCATCTGATCGGCTAGATGCACATCCTTTGTCTGGAATTAAAAAGTGGCCCTTTTGTAATCAGGGATCACCTTTGGATCTGGCACCTTTGTTTGGAGTAATTCCATGTGAACTCCGCCCTTATTAGTGTCAAATGTTGATAGCATCCTATGTTGTGCAATCGACGTCTGCTTCCAGAACTGAGCGCAGGTGTTGTTGGTCAGGGTCGGGTTCCTTTTCTTGATCAACTCATATTTTCAAAGATGCTCAGCTTCGGTCCTACCTTTCTTGTATGGGTGGTCGATGGAGAATCTATAGATTTCTTTAGCAATGCTGAGGTTATGATATGGTGGAGGCTTGCACTGAGGGGTGGCCTATCAACCTTGGTCACTGTAGTAGACGGGACTTCCTTTTCCCTAGTTGGGTCAGGAGTTGAAATGGTTTTAGACCTCTTGGTATGCAATTGGAATTATTCTAACGACACCTCAGTGATAGGTGGAGATAAATCTTGCCTAGGCCTTTTCTCTTTCGGAACCTGTTGTGTGGTTGTTTGCGATATAGTGACCAGGGGATCCTGTTGTTCTGCTTCAACCAAATGTTAGGCTCCCATACTATATGGTTTTCAAATTTCTCGACTTCAGACCCATATTCATGGACATATGGGATGTTCTCGTTTTTCAACCTCATCTCAAAGATAATCCCACACGGATCGTAATGCCATGGAAAACTCATGAAGAACTTCATTTCCTTTAGGAGCCTTTTTGCTTATTCTCTAGCACTATGGTTGTTGCAAATGAAAGAGCCAATCTTCACTTTGATTCTGAGTTGTTTCATTTTCTTTACTGACATGAAGTGAATGTCATCAGAGTTTATCATCTGCCTTATGTACTCCAGGGAAAAAATTCTGACAGGCAGGTATTTGGGCAGCTTATACAGTGCCAACGTGCACCCAGATACTCTGATCTCAATGTGATTTTGGTACAAATACCAATCAGTTGTCTTTGTGTGATCCGAGAGATGTAGGATCCTCTAAACTTCATCATTTATCCTAGGCTCAGGCTTTCTGCTAAGCATACTTACCACTGGGTGGTAGAATTGATCAATGAACTCCTTGAAATTGAATTTTGTGGAGTTATGCTTGAGCAAGGAGGTCCATGCGGTCACTGCCTGGGGTCTACCATCTCCATCCATCTTCTGCATGGAGAAAATGAATTTGTCTGCTTGGAAGAACACGAACAAGTATGCCAGTATGGAAGAGTACCAGAACATGCCTTCCGTGGTGAAATTTACAAATTGTTAATGAATATTGTTTGCTAGGAACGTGTTGAAGTCGATCTAGGTAGTGGGCTTCTCATCGGTGGAGAAAATGGATAAAAATCCCAGAATGGGTTCATCTACCCACTGATCTGAATAGTATCCCAGCAAGGCACATAGGGATGAGATGATATGGTTTCCTTTGGTTGAAAACATGGAAGAAGTATAAGGGGGATTTGTGGAGGGAAATTGAGCGGATGGTGGGAGGAAAAGCTCAAATATTTGAGCTTTTTGGGGGAAGGTCATTTTCTGGTATAATTCTGTGAGAATTTCAAGGTTGAAAGGTGATACAGAGTCATCTTGGGGGATTTGTATCATTTGGTTGATGGATTCAAGTGTGATGAAGAACAAAATTTCTCCAGATGAGGAGACGACCGCTCTTTGCTCGGGAATGTAGTGGGCTTGGCTCTTAAGGGAAAACTATGGAAAAGAGTGAATCTGAGGAAACAGATATAGGGGTAAGTTGGACTCCCAGAGTCCAATTTTGTCACTCTAGTCCATGAAAACTTCCTTGAGCCATGACTAAAGGTCTGAGAAATTGAAATTTCACTTTGTATATGTGATTAAGCGATCTTTGTTGGCCAGTGGGATCCGGTTAAGGTCGAAAGGAGGCGGGAGAAATGGATTCTCCTCTTCTTCTTCTTGTTTTGACATTGGTGCCATTACTACAATAGTACCTGCAAGAAAAACAACGTTAGCAGGGGAAACTGTGGATGGTGGATAAAACAGTGTAAATTTCTCTGGTGCGATGAGTGGGTAAATGGTGAAAGTAGGAAGAATAAGGGTAGTTTTGAGTAAACCGGTGTCCGTTGGGCGCGGGAGACAGGTCAGCTGGTTAAGGGATAGGTTATCCAGTAATAAATGGCCAATGGATCACTTAGAGTGTGAGATGGCGGGTGACGATGACTGAGGAATACAGATGGGTGAAGTGGCGGTTACCGATTGGGGTAAAAATCATGGTGAGGGGGCTTGCCACAAGTGAATGGCGGGGAAGGACTGACATAAATTATGGGACGTGATTCTTTCGGGGAAGGTGGATGATGAGATCAGGAGGTGACGAAGGTATGTCAGTCAGTAGGAGGTGATGGGACTCGCGATCGGTATATTGATTCCACATATAGATAGGGCCCCCCCAGAGGAAAGATTCCATTCCATACCCCACCTTTAGTTAAAAGAAGATCAGTCATGGGGGTCCGAAAAACAACTTGAGTCATTGATTTGTGTGCTTGCTTCTTGGCCACAGATCTGGGCGTGTTATTTATCACACATTCTGGACCCCCCCCCCCTCCATTAAAGACAGAATGGATTGGGGGGTACGGAATCCAATATTGATCATAGATTTGCACACTTAAACCTGATCCATCTATATGCGCGTGGGTCTTATCAGCAATTTCATACCACCCCCCCTCTGTTAAAGATAGAATGGTCGGGGGGGTCCGAAAAGATATGTTCACCGTAGATCTGGGTGCAATCATTCAGGCCATTGATATATGAACAGAGCATAAGTGAAGGCATGGAAAATACATGCGCCTAGAAACTTAGGATAAGTGCATTTCACATGTTTTTTCCCAAGTCTTTTCATGTCTACACCACCAAGGGGTTAGTCAAACAAACTTTTAGGTATCCAAATCATGGTGTAACATTGATCATCAAGCTGGTTTTATTTCAGTAAAGACACTAGCCTATATTCTAACCTATTTTTCTATGACAATTAACCCAGATTAAACTGTTGGGTTAAGAATTTACATCTACCCCGGGGCTATCTGACCAAGATTAGACAATCTGGCCATATTTATTCACTAATCTAACCTAGAAACTTTGGCTAAGATTAAACGGTTTAGCCAAACTTATTCACTAACCCTATCAACATCAATTTAAAGAGAACTTGGTCATGCTTGAAAGGTATGGACCAAGTTACTATTATTGCATGGAGCTTTTATTGAAATTCTTTTATGCCCTCTTTTCTTTTTCTTTTCTTTCTTTTCTTTTTCTTTTCTTTTTTCTTTTCTCTTTCTGGTTTTTTTTTTCATTGTCAACAAAAATACTAGAGATAGATAATATTCCAATCACCAGTTGATCCTATAACTTATAGGGTGATAATAGCGGCTCCAACTGGGGATGGTACTTTCCCTTTGAAGTGAGAAGAATCCTGGTTCCTGTCGTTCTGAAAATTTCTGCCTAGTAGCCTTCGTTGATTGATTGGTTTTATTCTCAAAAAATGGAAGAACAGTGGTCAGAAGCTTAGGGCCTTCTCTTCTGGATTCAACCAACTGACTAATGCTATTCACTCAGAAAATACAGGCAAAAAATAAAAATGTTATGTACAATGGAGAGTGAAACCTCGAGTCTCTATTGAGGCAGTAAATAATGTTTCAACATTCTGCCATTTACAAGTCCTCCTGAAAGATTTGTCCCATCAGCGTTGTTTAGCAAGAAAGCATTGTTTCCCATGAATGATTGAATCATGTATGGTCCTCTCCACAGACTATCAAATTTTCCATGCTTTCCCTTGTCTTCATTTCTGGTGTCCCATCTCAGCACCAAATCTCCTAGCTCAAAATCATCTTCCTTGGTTCTTTTGTCAAAAATCTTCTTGATGCNGGAAAATCATTTGTCAACAAAAACACTAGAGATAGATAATATTCCAATCACCAGTTGATCCTATAACTTATAGGGTGATAATAGCGGCTCCAACTAGGGATGGTACTTTCCTTATGAAGTGCAAAGAATCCTGGTTCCTGTCGTTCTGAAAATTTTTGCCTAGTAGCCTTCGTTGATTGATTGGTTTTATTCTCAAAAAATGGAAGAACAGTGGTCAGCGGCTTAGGGCCTTCTCTTCTAGATTCAACCAACTGACTAATGCTATTCACTCGGAAAATAAAGGCGAAAAATAAAAAATTTATGTACAATGGAGAGTGAAACCTTGAGTCTCTACTGAGGCGGTAAATAATGTTTCAGCATTCTGCCATTTACAGGTCCTCCTGGTAGATCTGTCCCATCAACGTTGTTTAGCAAGAAAGCATTGTTTCCCATGAATGCTTGAATCATGTATGGTCCTCTCCACAGACTATCAAATTTTCCATGTTTTCCCTTGTCTTCATTTCTGGTGTCCCATCTCAGCACCAAATCTCCTAGCTCAAAATCATCTTCCTTGGTTCTTTTGTCAAAAATCTTCTGGATGCTTTCTTAGACTACATGAGTCTTGTTGAATACTTCTTCCCTAGACTGCTACAAATGGATCATCTGATTGATCCTTCTTTGTGAGTCATTTGGCTCAGCTTGTATGTCTTGAAGCAATTTCATGATAGGGACTCCTAAGGAAGTGCGCAAAATTGCTTATGTGCCATAGACCAGTGGATATGGTGAAATACCGATTGACCTTTTGGTGGTCAGTCTGTCAGCCCATAATGCAAACACCAACTTGTTATGCCATGATTTCTTGTTTTCCTGCAATGTTTTCTTGATGATGTTTACCAGGGTTTTGTTTGAAGATTCCGCCAACCCATTCCCCTGAGGGTAGTAAGCTATGGAATGTCCCAAACCAATGTGATATTGGTTGCAGAAATCTATGAGTTTCTTCGATCAAAAAGTAGCTTCATTATCAGTTATAATCTTTCTAGGACATCCAAAGCGAGACAAGATATTATTTTCAATGAATTTGATAATAACAAAATCAGTGGCTTGCCTTCTTGGTACTGCTTCGATCCATTTTGTAAAATAATCTGTGGCAGTAAGAATCCACCTGTGGTGGCCTGAAGAAGGGGGGTGTATTTCTCCAATGAAGTCCAATCCCCATTGTTGGAAAGGGGCATCAACTGAGATCGGTTTCAGGGGGAGAGGAAGGAGTTTCATTTTTCCTTCAAACAATTGACATTGATGACATGAAGTCATTGTATGATGTACATCGACGAATAGGGTGGGCCAATAAAATATGGCTTTGAGGATTTTGTTGGCTGTGACCTTCCAGTTCAGATGGCCACCATATTCTCCTGCATGAAATTCCTGTATTACTTTGTCAGCTTCATCTTTCAATAAGCAATTTTACAGAATACCTCTAGGATCTTTCCAAAATAGATTGCCTTCTAGAATGAAAATTTTTAATGCTTTCAACTTCAGAAACTTAGCTTTAGTCTTAGTCAAACCAGGGGGAGCTTATAAATTATGAAAAACAAATATTAGGTCTGTGTACCATGGAGAGTTGAGAAATACCTCTCTCATGCTTGGAGTCGTCATCTCACCCTGTTCATATGCTGCAGCTAAGAAATTAATGTCAAGAGCATGGAAATTTGATTCAGCCATTAATTTTTCTAGGCCTTGATCTTTAATTAGTTTTGTAGGCTTAATCTCTATGTCATATTCTAAAATGAAAGCAATCCATTTTCCTCTTCTTCCATCTGGATTGTCCTGGGTCAAAATGTCTTTTACTACCACATTCAAAACATATGCAATGGTGTGGGAATGGAGAATGTAGACCCTAAAATATTTTATGGTTTTTACTAAGGCAAAAGCTTGTTTCTCCATTCTCTTGTAATTCAAAGAAGCATCTCTTAACGCTTTACTGAAGAAGGCTATGAGCTATTCATAACCTTCATTGTTCTTCTGTAGTAATACCGCTACAATGGTATGTTCGAAAGCGAAAGAAAAAAGATAGAAATCCTTGGTAAAATTAGGACTGATCAAGACGGGGGCCTCTGTCAGTGCTCATTTGACTTGTTCGAAAGACTCCCTAGACTCGGTGTCCAATTTTATTTTTACATCCTTTTGTAACATATTTGTAATGTTTCTGAGGAGCTCTGCCAGATTGGGTATGAATCTTCGTAGAAAATTTATTTTTTCGATAAAAGACTGTAATTATTTGATGTTTCTTGGGTGTTCTAATTTTTGTATGGCCTCAATTCTGCTAAGGTATATTTTGATTCCATCATTGGAGATTATGTGCCCTAGCAGTTTGCCTTCCTCTAGTACGAAAAGGATTTTCTTAGCATTTAAAGAAATCCCAAACCTCCTGCATTTGTCAAAGACTCTTCTGAGATGCCTCAGGTGCTCATCATCAGACTGGGAAAACACAGTTACATCGTCCAGATAGATGATGATAAATTTACCTAACTCTTCCACAAAGGCGATGTCCATCACTTTCTGGAAATTAGCTCCAACGTTCATCAAACCGAAAGGCATTTTCACATACATGAAAGTGCCCCATGGTGTAGTGAAAGCAGTTTTGTCTTGGTCATCTGGGTGAACAGGGACCTAATTATAACCCGAGAACCCATCCAACAAAGAGATTCAACTGGATCTGACTACCCTTTGTAGTATGTGGTCCATTTTTGGCAAGGGGTAATTGTCCGTCAGGGATTCCTTATTCAGATTTTGGAAATCTATGCAAAGCCTGATTTCCCAGATTTCATACATGTAGGGACCAAATTTGAGACCCATTTGGAAAAACGTAACAGAACTATGATTTTGGCATCGTACATTTTTTTGATTTCCTTTTCTATCAGGGGGAGTAACTTAGGATTGATTCTCCTAAGTTTCTGTCTGAACGGTTTTTGATCTTCTTTTATTGGAATCCTATGTTGTATGATGCCAGTATCATAAGCTTTCAAATCCTCATAACCCCTGTCAAAAACATATGAATATTCTTTGAAAAACTCAATGTATTTGAGTTTTTTCTCAGGGGGTAATGATTTGGACAATTTGACCATCCTGGGTTTCTCTTCGGTCCCTATATTACAATCTTCTACTTGTCCACTGTCTTCTATTTTTCATTTTTTTCGCTACATCATTAAAATCAAATAAGTCCTCTAAAGGAAATAGACCCCTCGGTAAAACATTACTTTTCAAATGCATAACATCAGTCTCCATCTCATCATCGCCTAATTCTCCTGAATCTACGCTATTTACACTATCATTTTCAAAATCAGATCTATTTACATTTTCATCTTCATTCTATAAATCTATATTTCTACATTCAAAATAATTTTTATACTGCAGAAAGTCTTCGATTTGATCATCATTACCAAACACTTTCCAGTGCCTGATATTTTTGGGAACAGTTGCTCTGCACTTCACCTCTACCGTGTATGGGCAAGTCGAGCGAAAAGGAATCTTACATGTGGCTGCTAACGTAGCCAATCTGTCTGCCAAAATGTTTTGTCCCCTAGGCATTACCTGCAAATCAACTTCAGTGAAACATCTAAGGGCATCAAAAACAACAATCCTATAAGCTCTAAGACGGGGATATTTCGTAGCATAATCACCTTTAATTTGCTTGATTATTAAGTCAGAATCACCTCTTACCATAATCTGTTTGGAACCAACTCTTTTCAAAAGTTCCAGACCGAGCATCAACGCTTCATACTCGACGATATTGTTAGTGCATTGGAAATTTAATTTGTAAGAATGGTTTTCTGAATACCTGGTTCTTTGTTGTGCAACCAAACTCCCACTCTGGCTCCTTCTTTGCTTACTGCTCCATCAAAATCCATGCTCCAAAAATCTGCCGACAATTCTTTGGTTATCACGTTTTTCTTTCTTTCTACCTAGATGATTTCTTTGCCTTTGTCCAGACCAGATGTATCTTCTCCTAGCTGAGTGTTTTTCTCTTCCGTGTCACCATCACTATATAGGATAAAAGAATCCAAGTCAGAATGCGCAGAGTAAATAGGATAGTTGTGTGGTTTTTCTTGGCTACTGACCATGTATTTCATCAATGTTTCTCTATATAGTCGTCTTTGTTACTCGAAAACTAGGATAGTGGCATATGACATATCTAGCTGCAGGGTACCTCTCAACTTAGCCCCCCAAGACCGGGATAGGAACATTCCATACTTCGGGGGAATGTTTGCAACTACCACATCCATGGACATTTTCTTTGCAGGAATCTGAACCAGGGTGATACATAGGTCCTTGATCAAACCAATACATATAACTTTACCAGAGTCGAATGAGTGTAAATCCTTGTAAGGTATGGTGACCTCCAGTCCCAGTTTCTCCATAACTGCTTTAGGCATCAGATTATGGGAAACACCTGAATCCAACATAGCATTATGCAAGATCAGGTCATGTATATTTATACTAATGTAAAAAGGAGCGACATCACCATTATCGTCTCGGCCATCTACTTTAGGTCCGAACAAATGTTCAGGTTGATCATCTGTAAGGTTCATAGTATATGAATGATTTTTTAATCCGACAGTTAAGGATTTCATACCTATATCAGGTTCAATGGTCAACACTTTAATCACTTGTGAATGATAAGTGTCTTTGTTCATCAACTCGGAAATTGGAATGGGAATTTTTACTTTGGATAATTCCCCTTGGAGGCTGAAAGGTGTAGGGACTCTACTTTGGCTAATCAATTCTGGTTTGTCTACCACATTCTTCTGGCCATAAGTACTTGGTTGATTAATTGATGAAACCTTAGGCTGCGGTGATATTTTCAGAATAGTAAGGTTTCTTTTCACAGGAACTTCAACAGTACTCCTCTTAGGAATATTCTCGGAAGATGACTCAGAGGCTTTCTTGGTTTCGACTATCTTCTTTGTTTCAATCATCTTTTTTGGGGAACTCCCTTATGTCTTTTTACTTCATATATTGTACTATCGATGTACCTCCAAAATGGCATTTTCGAATGCTTCCTGTTCAACATCTTCAGCTTCTTCACTTACTTTTGTTTGATTTAGAAGAAAAAGTTCTTGCTCTTCTTGGGTAAGGAAAATAGCTTCGTTATCATGAATGCCCATGAGATTTATGTGAGTATCCTCTAGTTCCTCAATCACTTCCTCTCCTTCATCAACATAATTTTCTTATAGGGGAGGTCTGATCTGTTGATCCAGACCTCTCTACTCTCTTTGATCCCTAGGATCTCTCTGTCTNATAATTTTCTTGTAGGGGAGGTTTGATATGTTGATCCGGACCTCTCTGCTCTCTTTGGCCCCTAGGATCTCTCTGTCTAATTTGAGGAGGGTTTCTCCTGAAGTTAGGATTCCAAACTTGAGGAGCTGGCTGGTTTTCTCTTGGAGGATTTCTTTCTGACATAGTAAGTCTTTCCATCATTATTTACATTGCTCTAGACAATGAATCCAATTTGGAATCGAAGGTTGACATGGAAGGTTCCTCTTTAATGGTGACTCTCCTCTCTGACCTCTGTCATGCCCTTTTTTCTAACAAATTGGCCTCCACACTTATTGCACTTTTCTGCATGTCTTTCAAGGTGGTAGAATTTCTTTCCCTTAGTTGGTACGACATATCAGCATCAAAACCATCAGGAAATTTTATCAATGCCAAACCCTGTGGAGGTTTGATTTCGGCTGGGATTGCATTGTATAGGTTATTGAAACGAGTGCAATAATCTTATACTGTCTCACCTTGATTTCTTCTAATATTTTCATATTCTGACAATATTTGGAGAGGGTTTTTCTTTACCTCCCATATGTCTAGAAAACTCCTTTGAAATGTGGTAAGGTCAAGGATTGAGGCGGCACGTAAACCTTTATACCATTTCTTGATGTCACTTGTCAAAATTTGGGTAAACAATCTCATTTGAACGTCAGCCTCATCTACTTCATGCAGGTCAAAATAATAATTCATTTTATCAACGTGTTGTTGGGCGTTCAAAGGTCATGTTCCATCAAACTGTGGGAGTCTTGTTTGATAATATTGGGGCATAGCATGAAGAGGCGTGACCAACACCAAGGGAGCATATCTAGCCGCCATGATAGGTGGAGGAGGTGGGATAACAAACTGGATGATAGGTGAGGTAGAGACTAAAGATGAGGAAGAGGAGGGACTGGCTAGCACCGAGGGAGTGGTTAGCAATTTAGTAGCAGGAGATATAACTTTAGGAGTCTGGGGTTGCAAAATGGTTGGGTCCAAAATGATTTCAGTCACAAAACTATCGGATATTGTCCTAACTAGGATTTGTTCGGAAAAGGTGTCGAAGTCGGGGTTTTGAAAGGTAATGAGATCCCCTAAAAAGGAAAGGGACTTATGAAAGGGAGTATGACTTACTGAGCCTTCAACTACGGTCTTTTTCTTGAGCAACTGTTATGGGTTATCTGTTACTATCGCAGGTTCTGGTTCTGAATGAGATCGGGTATAAACTTTCTTCGGAGCCAGATTTCTTTTTGATTTATATATATATATACTTTTTAGTTTTACGAGTCTGAAAATAATATGTACAAATTTTAACCAGCCTCCAAACATTACTTTCTTCTCAAATTTGCAATATTTCAGGAACAAACTTTTCTTCTAGGGAAAAGAAAATGTGAAGCTATAAATTTTAGTTATGTACTTCCCGAGTGGAGTCGCCACTATCTTAGCACTCTGTAAATTTCCTAGAGGTTGTTCGGAAGAAGAAATCTATGAGAGGTAACTTTATCCAACCTCCTTTAAAGCTGGGATCTAGCCCTTCCAACTTCACAGAGGGATCTCTCTATATGATTTAGATAGGTTTCAAATTTTTAAATATTAGTCTAGATAAATAGATAAGTCGATTTTGTGTCATAGTGTTTGTTGAGTTGGTTGAGATAGTTTACACATTCATTGGGCTATGGGGTCTGTGTCGTAAAGATGAAATCCGAACCAGAAAAAACAAAAGAACCTTTCATAGGGAGAGATAATATAATCACTGGATTCTTTAGTAGCATAAATGAGGAATAACAGAAAAGATGAGAAAGACAATTACAACAAAGACGCAATTAAGAATTTCTTTATTGTAAAATGAGAAGATAAAACACTTAAATCTTTTGAGTCAGAAACATGGTATACGACATAAATCCTGCGACGTTCATTACTTCCAAAGATTAGAATTAGAAAACAGTATGATAACAAAGTGAGAATAACATTTAACTTAGAGAGAACAACATCACTAGTGAATACACGCAAGAATCCTGTAAAAGTGCCTCTTTGTATTAATGGAAGATCTCTTCAAAAATATTACAATCTGATAGATTGTAGGGTGTGAAGATCAACAACCATCAATACTTTGAAAGATGAAGTATTTATAATTCAAAATTACAAACACTTCTGTCATCAATGACCAGGACGTGCTAAATCTATTTTTAGCCTAACTAACTTAACAAACTACAAAAATCTAGGAACTTCTTGATGATGTGTCGTAACTGCATGTTTTTTTCTGGGTGGACCATTGGTGAGGCCTCTGCACAACCTAATTTGACTGGACAAATGACTAGGCTGGGACATCTCATCTGCTACTCGATCAGATCGCAGAGTTCCTCCCATTGAAGATGACTGGGCACATTGACTTTGAGTAGCCTTCGATAAACTTCATCCATTTCTGTGTACTTGGCGAAGGTAGGTTTGGTGACGAAGATGTATCGAATATCATGTTGAATACTGAAGTCCCACTGAAGTGCATCTAGAAATGCTTTTCCAGTGATGTTGCCTTGAATTCCTGAAAACTTGGAACTGTCCTTAGCAACATCGGCCAGTCTCTTTTTGTAGTCTGGGAGTGTCATCAATTTGTCATTGATTACCTTCAGACTAGGAAGACCTTTCTTCTGTAGAGCCTCAATCTTACTAAAAAACCTTTGTACCCCTAGGTCCATGGCCTGAACCTTTTCTTCCAGTTGAAGAATTAATCCTCTCTTGGTCAAAAATCTCTTGACCTCAAGGATGGTATCTGTTCTATCCTCAATTTTAGTCTCTTCCAGCTGCTCCCTGGTCTTAGAATTTAGGAACTTGATGATTTCATTAGCCTATGTTGGCATCTCTCCCAATTCTAATCTAATCTTCTCAATGGCCTATTTGCTTCTCTGCACCAATTCATTCTGCTCAAACATGATCTATATCATGGGCCATATCTCATTCATGGACTTGGTGATGTCTATCCATACACTTTCTTTAACCTTGGCCAAAGTTTTACCTGCCATTGTTTGCTTTCGGAGCTATTCTAACTCTTGTTTGAGCTGGTTTGACAACTGATTTTCCTTGGAGAGGCTGATCTAAAAGGAATATTTGAGTTCTTGAAGGTTCTCAATATCCTTTTTGAGCCTGTTGATCTCTATTTCCTGCAGGTTCATCTTTTCCATAGATTTAGCCAATTCGACTGTCTTTTCTTGGGATGTCAGTGGAGTCACAGATGGGAATTTTGTCACTGATGTTGTGCTCACTCCCAAAATTGGAATGGCACTCAATGGAATGAATTCCATTGGCTTCAGTTGTTCTTTCTCTTTTACTAGCTTCTCCATCTCATCTTCCATTTCCTTTATTTGTGCATTTTGCTCCATGAGTAGTTTGAACATTTCATCTTTTTCTCCTTCTGTCTCTGCTATCTCCTTCGCCTGTGAATCCTATGTGGGTGGGAGTTTCAATTGTTTCCTTAAGGAGGCTATGTCTACATTTTTCTTTTTAATCATCTCCTCGGTTGCCTTCACATTCGAGGGATTGTACCCAATCTTAAGGACCAATTCCTCCAAACTCTTGATTCTGTTGTCCTTGGAAAAGTACGATATCTTCTCTAACTTCAATTGTGGTTGAATGTTGTTCAAGGACACTTGCAATTTGGACGTAGTAGTGGAAGCATGCGCCACCGTATAAAAGGCCATTTCCCCTGTTTTCTTATGCAGATCCATCTGATTGGCTAGATGCACATCCTTCATCTGGAATTAAAAAGTGGCCCTTTTGTAATGAGTGATCACCTTTGGATCTAGAAACTGTGCTTGGAGGAATTCCATATGCATTATGCCCTTCTCGGTGTCAAATGTCGATAGCAGCCTATGTTGTGCATTCAACGTCTGCTTCCAGAACTGGGTGTAGGTGTTGTTGGTCAGGGTCTAGCTCCTTTTCTTGATCAGCTCATATTTTTCAAAGATGCTCAGCTTCGGTCCTATCTTTTCTGGCTAGGTGGTCGATGGAGAATATGTAGATTTCTTCGGCAACGCTGAGGTTATGATATGTTGGAGGCTTGCACTGAGGGGTGGCCTATCAACCTTGGTCACTGTAGTAGACCAGACTTCATTTTCCCCAGTTAGCTTAGGAGCTGAAATGGTTTTGTACCTCTTGGTATCCAATTGGAATTCTTTTGACGACACCTTAGTGACAGGTGGAGATAAATCTTGCCTGGGCCTTTTCTCTTTCAGAACCTATGGTGTGGTTGTTTGTGATACAGTGGTCGGGGGATCCTGTTGTTCTGCTTTAACCAAAGTGTTAGGCTCCCATACTGTCTGGTTTACAAATTTCTTGACTTCAGGCCTAGATTCGTGGACATATGGGATTTTCTTGTTTTTCACCCTCATCTCAGAGATAATCCCACACAGATCGTAATGCCATGGGAAACTCATGAAGAACTTCATTTCCTTCAGCATCCTGTCTGCTTCTTCTCTAGCGCTATGATTGTTTCAAATGAAAGAGCCAGTCTTCCCTTTGATTCTGAGTTGTTGCTTTTTCTTTACTGACATGAAGTGAATGTCATCAGATTTTATCATCTGCCTTATGTACTCCAGGGAAAAAATTCTGACAGGCAGGTATTTGGGCAGCTTATATAGTGCCAACATGCACCCATATACTCTGATCTCAGTGTGATTTTGGTACAAATACCAATCACTTGTCTTTGTGTGATCCGAGAGATGCAGGATCCTCTGAACTTCATCATTTATCCTAGGCTCGGGTCTGCTACTAAGCATACTTCCCACTGGGTGGTAGAATTGATCGATGAACTCCTTGAAAATAAACTCTATGGAGTTATTCTTGAGCAAGGAGGTCCATGCGGTCACTGCCTGGGGTCTACCATCTCCATCCATCTTCTACATGGAAAAACCAAATTTGTCCACTTGGAAGAAGACGAACAAGTATGCCAGTATGGAAGAGTACTGGAACATGCCTTTCGTGGTGAAATTTACAAACTGTTAATGAATATTGTTTGCCAGGAATGTGCTGAAGTCGAACTGGGTAGTGGGCTTCTCATCGATGGAGAAAATGGATAAAAATCCTAGAATGGGTTCATCCACCCACTGATCTGAATAGTATCCCAACAAGGCGCATAGGGACGAGATGATCTGGTTTCCTTTGGTTGAAAACATGGAAGAAGAATAAGGGGGATTTGTGGAGGGAAATTGAGTGAATGGTGGGAGGAAAAGCTCAAATATTTGAGCTCTTTAGGGGAAGGACATTTTCTGGTATAATTCTATGAGAATTTAAAGATTGAAAGGTTATGCAGAGTGAGCTCAGGGGATTTGCATCATTTGGTCGATGGATTCAGGCGTGATGAGGAATAGAATTTCTCCAGATGAGGAAACGACGACAGACGAGGAAATGAAGGCTCTTTTCTCAGGAATGTAGTGGGCTTGGCACTTGAGTCCAATTTATTCACTCTGGTCCAGGAAACCTTTCTTGAGCTATGACTGAAGGTATGAGAAATCGAAATCGCGCTTTGTATCTGCTATTAAGCGATCTTTGTCGGCCAGTGGGATCCGATCAAGGTCGATAGGAGGCGGGAGAAATGGATTCTCCTCGACTTCTACTTGTTTTGACTTTGGCACCATTACTGCAATAATACCTGCAATAAAAACAACGTTAGCAGGGGAAATTGTGGATGGGGGAGAAAACGGTGTAAATTTCTCTGGTGCAATGAGTGGGTAAGTGGTGAAAGTAGGAAGAATAAGGGTAGTTTTGAGTAAACGGGTGTCCGTTGGGCATGAGAGATAGGTAAGCTAGTTAATGGATAGGTTATCTAGTAATAAATGGCCAACAGATCACTTAAAGTGTGAGATGGCGGGTGACGATGACTGGAGAATATGGATGGGTGAAGTGGCGGTTATCGATTGGGGTAAAAATCATGGTTACGGGGCTTTCCACGAGAGAATGGGGGGGGAAGGAATGACAGAAATTATGGGACATGACTCTTTCAGGGAAGGTGGATGATGACATCAGGAGGTGACGAAGGTATGTCAGTCAGTAGGAGGTGATGGGACTCGGGATTGGTAGATTGATGCCACGTATAGATAGGGGCCCGCCAGAGGAAAGATTCCATTCCATACCCTTCCTTCAGTTAAAAGAAGATCAGTCGGGGGGGGTCCAAAAAACACCTTGATTCGTTGATATGTGCACTTTCTTCTTGGTCGCAGATCTAGGCGCATTCTTTATCACACATTCTGGACCCCCCCCCACCCCCTCCATTNGGGGGGGTCCGGAATCCAATATTGATCGTAGATATGTGTGCTTAAACTTGAGCCATCTATATGTGCGTAGGTCTTATCAGCAATTCTGGATCCTCCCCCCCGGTTAAAGATAGAATGGTCGAGGGGGTCCGGAAAGATCTGTTCACCATAGATCTAGGTGCAATCATCTGGGCCATTGATATATGAATGGAGCATAAGTGAGGGCCTGGAAAATACATGCGCCAAGAAACTTAGGATAAGTGCATTTCACATGTTTTTTCCCAAGGCTTTTCATGTCTACACCACCAAGGGGTTAGTCAAACAAACTTTTAGGTATCCAAATCATGGTGTAACATTGATCATCAAGCCGGTTTTATTGTAGTAAAGACACTAGCCTATATACTAACCTAGTTTTCTATGACAATTAACCTAGATTAAACTTTTGGGTTAAGAATTTACATTTACCCTGGGGCTATCTGACCAAGATTAGACAATCTAGCCAGATTTATTCACTAATCTAACCTAGACACTTTGGCTAAGATTAAATGGTTTAGCCAAAATTATTCACTAATCCTATCAACATCAATTTAAAGAGAACTTGGCCATGCTTGAAAGGTATGGAGAAAGTTACTATTATTGCATGGGGATTTTATTGAAATTCTTTTATGCCCTCTTTTCTTTTTCTTTTCTTTTTTCTTTTCTTTTTCCTTTTC
>SNQJ01S0063213.1:52018-73569 GCA_010110895.2 Picea sitchensis
TGATGCTTCATGGACACATGGATGGCTCAGTTTGAGTGGATGCTTGACCTTCGTTAGAGTGTTGGTATGGAACCCTTTCCTAGGAGGTTGATACCCTATTCGACTTGTTGACTAACCCATTGGGTGCACATAATGGGGGATTTAGCTACTTGACTAAGAGAGGTACCTACCTAGGAGGAGGAGCATTGGTCACTTGGAGAAGGGAACTTGACCCTTGCAGTTTGGGACTATGTGATATGAGGTATGTGGTGCATGGATGAGTCCTTGGTTGGTCTGTGATGGACATGTGCATATGGGGGTGGCTTTCTCTTGATTCACTAGACCTCAATTGGATGATTATGTGGCTTTCTTCTTCGGAGCATTGGAGACCTTGTGACAATATGTTACTTCCTTGGAGGACACCTTGCATTGGTAGAGTAGTGTTGGGAATTCTAAAAAAGAGGGTTGAGCCCTGGATGGAAATGGATTGCTTGGATGATTGCATGGAGGCTTGAAGTTGACTTGGGGATGCTTGGTTGCGATAGTGATCATGTAAGTAGAGTGGACCCAGGGAGAACATGGATTGGGAGGAGAAATGGAGTCCATGTGGGCTTGTGGTGGAGGAGTGTGGACACGCCTTGTGTAGCAACATCACCTTGGATCTTGTTGATATGGGAAAAATCACCCTTTTTCAACAGTACAGGCTATGCCCGATGAGAAGTCCCAATTAGACCTATCACCATTTGGAATAGGGAACCCATCTCGATTCTTGCCCGACAACCATTTCTAGTTTTGGTTTTACTGCTTGTGGCCCGATCCACCGATGAAGGTTTCCTACGCTAAATAATGAAATGTAGCTAATATAATATGCATGTGTCTAGACTAAACTAAGGAAACCATAAAGTAGACATAGAACCAGCAATGCTCCTATCGAGGGCCTCGAAAATAGTTCACACAAAGAAAAGACAACAACATGAATAAACAACTGCAAATATAGAATAGTCTAGCATTTGAACAATCATTTACAGTTCTACGCCCATGAATTTAGACAAACATTCTCCAAATAACAGAAATAAGAATGAAACCATCATATATAAGAGTAGTCCATAATATGAAGTACATTCTTACACAAACCGAGTGTTGAGAAAACACAAAGGATTAGTCAATAAAACATCCAACATGAGAATCAAAGATCTCCAAAAAATAGCTTGGCCAAATCAGCTTCTCCTCATTAAATGTTTCAATAATAGTACATGAAATCCCTAAGGAATGCTCCTCAATTTTAGTTAACACCATATTCCCAAAATAGTTCAGAAAATGTACAATGTTTGAAGAGCGAAAAATCTCATCCTTTGTATACAATTCTAGTATTTATTGAAGTTCAATATCACTCTTGGACTTCATCCTTCCTCCGTGACCTTTCATTTACCAACGTTTGTCTTTATCGTGTTTGTAATGATGAGGGAACAAAAATAGCAGTTACATTTTGAACTTGTCTCTTAGCACTAGTGGTCCATCATAGATTTTGGCTATAGTGCACCTCTTCCACCATAATGATTGGCTTGTACATTGGGAGATTCGATCATCAAAGGGTTCAAAATCCTTCTTCAATCATTTGGGTTCGATTCCCTTCGTTGTTCCTCGTTGTTGTGATAATTGTTATTGTTGTCATTTCTCTATTGTTATTGGTTGTAGATCGCATTGCAAGGATGCAAGGTATGACCTCCCCTTGGAATTAGTACCTGGTGCCATTCAACATGCAACAAATGAGTGACCTTAGAATAACCTCAAAAACAGAATATTAAAACCAAGCATTCAAACCCATATAACTGAAATATTAATTAATTGAAATTTCATACAAGCTTCCCTGAATTTGATCCCTTGTTCCTCTGCTCACGATTGAGGTGTTTTATTCTTTGAGGCTGCTGACAAGGTGCCAGATATTAATCTTGAAAAATATAGACAATTGGTGAGGAATTTTTCAAATTATATGACCGGGAAGTCATATATCTCGGAAATACCTTTCCAATGGTGTAAGGAATGCATGAAATGAGTGTCCAGTCGAACATTATGGCCAAAATGCGAACACCATTTTGGTATGTTCATGTCCTTGTTTCATATCACTTTAAACGAACTCCTCCTTTGTAAACTAGAGAATTTTAAATTAACCAAAGCACTTTGAATGAAATCCTCCTTTGTAAACCAAATCATTTTGAATGAAACGAAGAATTTTCAATGAACTTTCGAAGGAGATTGTGGGAACTCTTCCTTGGATTTTGGAGGAGTTTGAAGCAACCTAAGGAATTTGAATGAACTCTTCCTTTGTAAACTGGAGAATTTTGAATGAACCAAAGAACTTTGAACGAACTCCCCCTTTGCAAACCAGAGCATTTTTAACGAACCGAAGCAATTTGAACAAACTTCCTGAGGATTTTGTGGGAACTCCTCCTTGTTTTTCAGAGGATTTTGAAGGAACCAGAGTAATTTGAACGAACTCCTCCTTTGTAAACCAAATCATTTTTAACGAACCAAAGCACTTTGAATGAAATCCCCCTTTGTAAACTGGAGCATTTTTAACAAACTAGAGCACTTTGAAAAAACTCCCCATTTGTAAACCAGAGCACTTTGAACAAACCAGAGAAATTTGAATAAACTTCTCCTTTGTAAATTAGAACATTTTGAATGAACTAGATCACTTTGAATAAACTCCTCTTTTGTAAATCGGAGCATTTTGAATGAACCAGAGCATTTGGTATGGTCATGTCCTTGTTTCAAATCACTTTGAATGAACTCCTCCTTTGTAAACTGGAACATTTTGAATGAACTAGAGAACTTTGAATGAACTCCTCCTTTGTAAACTGGAGCATTTTGAATGAAACAGAGCACTTTGAATGAACTTTTGGAGGAGTTTGTGGGAACTCCTCCTTGGCTTTCGGAGGAGTTTCAAGGAACCCAAGGACTTTGAATCAACTCCTCCTTTGTAAACTAGAACATTTTGAATGAACCAAATCACTTTGAACGAACTCCCCCTTTGTAAACTAGAGCATTTTGAACGAATTGGAGCACTTTGAACAAACTCCTCCTTTGTAAACCAGAGCGTTTTGAATGAACTTAAGCACTTTGAATGAACTCCCCCTTTGTAAACTGGAGCATTTTGAATGAACCAAAGCATTTTGAATGAACTCCTCATTTGTAAATCTAATAATTTTAAACAAACTAGAGCACTTTGAATAAACTCCCCCTTTTTAAACTAGAGCATTTTGAACAAATCGGAGCACTTCGAACTCCTCCTCCTTTGTAAATCGAAGCATTTTGAATGAATTGGAGAAATTTGAACGAACTCCTCCAATGTGAACCAAAGCACTTTAAATGAACTTCTCTTATGTGAACCGTACATGTTTCTATCATCTTATCCAGTGAATTGAAAATTTTCCAAGTGTCATTTTACCGGCAAGAAACAACAAGAGCTTGAGTTCAAAAGTCCATAACTTTCTCGTACAATGTCTAATTGAGGTGTCGTATTTTACAACATGGAGACCACAAGGAGGGGATTCTATTGAGAGACCTTACAAATCCATTCAATTATTTGAGCATATTCATTTTTAATGAAGGTCATGGTTAACAAGGCTTTCTTGACGGGAAATCCTTGGAGATCATTCTAGCACTTTTGGGTCTCGGATTTTGATTATGTCAGTTGCGTTGGAATCGTGATCACATAATTCATACAGTTGGCCTATTTCAGTGATGAAAAGTGCACTTGATGAATGTCAACAAATTCAATTATGTGAGTTCATGTGTCATCTGTGATGTATAGGCTCTTGGTTCATCCTTTGGAGCTGAGATAACGCGTCAGTGGCACAAAAATATAAATCCACTAAAACAACCAACTGACTGTCAGAATGCTTAACATTTTTTAGGAGATGGGAGGACCAATATTCTTATAATATGTGTTTCAGGGCCAATGCAATACCTACATATGTTGGATTTAGCCCATCTGATGATAGAAGACACTTTCATGATCATTTTTAGTCATAAAATCAACAAGCCCAAAGTAAACAAGATGGTATGGTATGAGCAATGGAATCTACTAGTGACACAAATAGACTAAATTACAATTGCAACATGAAGTAGGTTAGGCGAGGTAGGAGATCGGTGATCAATCATCCAGTTGGGCATAGAAATATTGATCATTGGCAATGACAAGATTCTAACTGATGGACATAGCAAGAAGGATCTAAGATGAAGAATAATAAGAGAGGTTTCAAGATGAAGGTTCGTCTTCCTGACATGGTCGATGTCGGTGAGATAAAGAACATCTATGTTTATATGCTAAGTGTTAATGAGGGGTAAATTTTTTTATGTTGGTGTACCAATGATAGAAGGGGGAAAATCATCGACAAGTAGTGCATCGATGAGGGAGAGACAAACCTCATCGATACACATTGTATCGGGGAGAAAGGAAGGAGTTCTAAATATATGTGATGTAACGATGTAGATGAAAGGGAACTTGTCAATAGTGTGTATTGGCGAGTTAGAGTGATCTAACAAGACTTGGAAAATGGAAAAGTATGGAGAGTGGGAAGAAAGACTTGAGATTTTCCATTTGCAAGAGAGAGAAGGTGTGAGGATTCTAGTAGAAACAAATTTGAAGGGGGGGGGATTTCTTCTCTTAGGAAAAGACAAGAGAAGAAAATAGAGAGGTTTTTGTGCATGCACAACAAATGGAAACACATTAGGTGAAGCTAAAATCTTTGCTAGATTTCTCTAACTTACAAGCAAGAAATGTAGAGGATCATAAAATTGATTTTAAGATAAGAAATTCCAGAGATAATGTGCAGTAGTTACCTAAACGATTCCACTATCGTGAGCTCAAAGGTGATGCTTTCATGTCAGCTAGTAAATCTCATTTGTTGTAAATAGAGGACAAATTATGGTGAAATTTGTTCCCTTGAACTGTGTCAATAAATCAGGTTGGTATCTTCATCATGGGATTGATATAGGTTTGGGATAAATAAATATTTTTCACCATGTGTGTGTGTGTGTGTGTGTATCATGTGTTTCTCCACTATGTGCAAGAATCCATATCCCCGATGGAGTCACCACGGCATCACAGACCTTGCTCTGATGCCTATGAGTGTCGATAGACCCAACAAAGATATTTGCATGTCCCCTAGTCTGGTTAAGATTTCTTTCTCATTCCTTCCCGATTTATTTAGTGAAATCTTAGCATTTGCTGGATGGGGAAAGTGGTGGATTT
This sequence comes from Picea sitchensis, assembly GCA_010110895.2. Taxonomy (NCBI): domain Eukaryota; kingdom Viridiplantae; phylum Streptophyta; class Pinopsida; order Pinales; family Pinaceae; genus Picea; species Picea sitchensis. The sequence goes on from SNQJ01S0063213.1 coordinate 57,255, forward strand.
TTATCCTGATAGGGAATGACCTCCAACTATTGATATTTATTTGAATAATTGTTGCACCTGGCTACATAACGTTATCCCTTTTGGTTTTCAGCCTTTATACTTTGACACTTCACCCTTCATGTGAGAAACTACTTAGTGTGTGGATGGTTCCCCCGTTACATAGGATCTGCTCACCAACCAATATGAAAGGATGACCATTTATTAACCACTATGTTAATTCATGGTTTGAATGTTGTTATAGTATTCCAAAACAATCTTGATTTATATTCAAACAGATACCTCTAATTCTTCTTATGAGCTAGAAAATAGATACAAGTTGGCTCGAGCCTATTTCTAGCCCAAGGTGATGCCTATAAAAGAAATATGGAGATGAGTTATCTGTATGATTTCAGATATAATGATGGATTACAAGACAAACAAAAATTAGAGAAAGAACTGCCTGCAAGAGAAGAGACATTTTCAAAAGTAGGAAATGAACTTGGCTCAAAACCTATTGCAAGTACAAAATGAAACCTTGGATAAATGATGATCAAATATATGCAGTCAGCAAGGAAAGTAAACCAAGAAAGAGATCATCAATGTAAGTGTTTTCAACAACTTTAAAGTGTTTATGCACCCCAAACAACAAGAAATTTGTAGCCTCTTGAAAAGACTAGTCCATGTGAAAGTTTATATATGCATTATTTTTATTCACATGGACATTGTTGCTAGCATTGGTTGAGAATTGTATCTCTCCTCATGATTTTCTAAAAACAATCAGCTCATCTTTTCATCCTTATGCTCTAGGAAGTAAGGGATTTAAATGAACTTACATTTATCACCCATGACATGATTTTCTCTAGTTGTGTGGGAGCTTCATTCTCTATGTCATCCATCTCTAAAATTTGTGCTACAGTGTGACATGCTCAGTTGACCACAGTCCCAATTGTGTACATGTACTCCAAAAGCAAGTTTGTGAATAAATTATGTGGGTGATATGTTTCATGACTCAGTCAAATTCTCTGAAGCCATGTGTCTTCCTTAAGCTATGTCATTTTCTTCAATTGAGCATCACTTTACATAATCGAGACTTGAATGTTGGTCTATCGAATAGAATCTCCCTTGTAGGCAGCAAATGACTATGGCTATAATGATTATCGGTGATGCCTTGAAGAATTGTGTTTGATATCTATTTGGTTGATCAGTATCCCCGAGATTAGAGATCATAGTGCTCTTTCCCAACCGAAAACAAAAGAGAAAGGTCGTGTGTAGCACTTTCCCTTTCTAAACTTCCATGGGAATGGTTTTGTAGATCAACCGGGGGTACTTATGCAAGTGAATGAGCAACATGTTGTATGGTTCAAGTTTTGTGTACTTGGCTAATATTTGTACGATCATATCGATGGGCCTTAACATAAATCCCAAAAATTTTGTATACCAATGCCTTGAAATATTCGTTGAGAGTTTCATGACTTGACTATAATGTATCTGCCACACAACAAGTGAAAATTCCAATTCTAAATATAATAGAATTATCATGATGTACAACTCCCAGGGAGATCAAGATGAAGGTCATGATTTGAAGAGTGGAGTAACAAAATGGGAAATAAAATTAAGAAGGTTAAATGTGAGTCAAGAGAGCTTCAAAAGACACATTCAAACTTCAACAAGGAGAAAAACATATCATTCAAGATACCCAATTCATTAAAGGAAGCGAACTGATCTGAAAATATCATGTTTCACTCTCATAATGGACAATGCATGATGATAAAAAGATGGATTTCATCAATTTGAACTCATAGGCCCACGAAGAAGATTTCTATTTTGTCACCCAAACCGATTGGGAAAAGTATTTTTCCTTAACAATTAGGTTAGGATCTTTTGGTGCCATAAGATAACATTAAAGTGTTTGTGAGTATGTGTTTTGTAACCCTAAATATTTTCAAGATACTCAAAACAATCAAGAGATACATGTTATAGATGAAGCACAATGTTTCTTTTCCCAAATAAATGAAAACAACCTTAAGGACTGGGAAATGGATAAATGTACCAAGAGTCTCAAGCACACCCTCATGAACAACAATACCATGGACAATTGATAAGATTTCTTCAAACTAATTTCCATATTCCCTAAGCTGTAAAGAATTGTTGAACATATATTCTTTTAGAAACTCATGATAATGAGTTGTCCATCTGTCGGCATCAGAGTGAATGCCACTGAAACAAGTGAATCTTCCAATTGAACTTCTCAAAAAATTATGCAATGGATTCCTCATGATAACCAAAGTTAATCCAAGCTTTCAATCAAATAACAAAATGAAATACATCAAATGAAAGGAAGAAATCTTACATGCAAAAATAAACTTAGACTAAAAAAAGCAATCGTGAGCTATAGACTAGACTAACAAAAACTAGTGTCTTTTATTCAAGAAAGCAAGACAAGTCTATATCTATGATATACAAATGAAAAAAAAAGTAGACACCTAAAATATGATAGCAGAAAGGAAGCAAAAGAACTATGCCACTCCTTATTCCTACCCTATCCTATATCGGCTGAAAGAAAACTAGGTGTAAGCATAGTTCCAATGCATCCAATCAAGTAACTCCCAACCTGCAACCATATGTTCAACAAAAGTCAATTGTAGACATTGGATTAGTGATAGATCAAAGATAGGAAGAATTGATTCATGCAAATATCCACCCAGCATGTTAATTTTGGAAGTGTTATGCTTCATGGGAAATGTATAGATGTACGATTCCTCCAACCAAGACTCAATTCCATCATAAAATTACAATGATTAGCATAGGACTAATGGAAGGAAATCAAAATTGAGTGACATACCTGATGAGACCCATAAATGAAATTGATGTGTAATGTGCTTTGTGGGAGAGTCTCGGTATGAGTGGCATCATTCATTCATGGGATTGAAGTGAGACTGTGAGAACCTAACATAACCGTTGGTTGAAATTGAAGTGCCTCATGGTCCAAGCAAGTCTCCTTGGGTTCACATTTTACATAACCCACATGTGGAGAAGAGAGATGATATTTGATAGTTTGAGGGAAACATTGAATGAAATATGACTCCAAGCCTTCTCCTATAAATTCCTAAAAAACATGTGAGGAGTGTCAAAGCGTTGAGATAGCATCCAAGGACGAGTGATGCATCTGCCCCTCAGGATTGACATGAGATTCTAGAGCATATTTAGATGACAATATTTCTTGGGCCAACTCAATGTTTCAAGTGCCTTGTATGGTGATGGGTTATTCCTTTTTATTTATTTATTCATGGGGATCCGCAAACTTGTTGTGCTCTACATACCTTAAATATTTTTTTGTTAACATATGTGCATTGCGATCAGAAATTTCAGATTGCACAAAATCAATGAATCATAGGTAAGTACTCAATTTCAATTCCAGAACATGAAAGTGGTCATTGCAAATAGGGTTATAGAGATCAAATTATGATTTAGAATGTTCCAAAAATTAAAATTGTGAAGGATTGATAACATTGTGCATCATGGGTGGACTATCATTAAGAGAGAGTGTTTGATCGATCAAAGTTGGGAAATATTCTTGTTATGGTTTATTATTCAATGTTTCATCATTTAAATAGGAATGTAAAGACTGCACTACATGATAAACAAGTGGATTCCCATTCGGTTGATTATCATTAAACATATTTGTATAAAAATAATGAAGATCTTCGGATTCTAAAAATGACGGGATTTCTTCCATAAGAGATTCGTCACATACCAGAGTATGTTCATGATTTTTTGAATGGGAGAGAGTAGATGATTCACACTCCGTATATAACAGGTTTAATATTTCTGATAAGGATTCCCCCACAACTGTGTCAGAGTGTTGGTTAGATATTGTGTATCCCCCATCCTTCATGGTTAGATATGAATCTTGTGAATGGGAGTTGATTTGAGTGCCCACATCGTACCCTTCAGGATCATAAACAAGGTATGAAAACCAATCCATAATTTTTTGTTCTGAGGGTTTGTCACTTTCAGAGAATCTGCAATAAATATGCATGACTCTTTGAAATAAATCATTCACATATTTGTTTACGAGCCTGCGGATTTATATGAGTTCATTAAAGAGTTCATCATAAACATAATATACATGAGCAACATTGAATATTTCCATGAATTGTCTCCAACTATGAATCAATTTAGTTGGCAATGTCCTAAACCGAGATTTAATCTGTCCTTCAAATGTGAGGATAAACAATCAACATATTTCATTGTCTCGAACAATCTTAAGATTATATCAAGTGATGTTAAACTGACTAATATGCATGAATGCAGAGACAGTCCCTTCACCATCAAATTTTGGGTTTGATAAGAGATCAATTGTCTTGGATGGTATCACCCCAATGGTCCTTGGAAAACTCAAAGGGTCATCTCATACAGAGATACGGAGAGGAACCATGGGTTGGTTAAAATTTTAAGTGATATGACTCTACATGGGCAATATTATCATTTGGCCCTCCTAGCGCCAATTCTGTTGACACGAGAAAAATCACCCTTTGTCAACAACAAGGGTTACCCCAATGAGAACTCCCAATTATACTTCTCATCGTTTGGAATAGGAAACCCATCCATATTTTGGACCAACATCCATTTCTAGTTTTGGTTTTACCGGTGGCCTGTTCCACCGATGAAGGTTTCCTAAGCTAAAGAATGAAATGTAGCTAATCTAAGATGCATGTGTTCAGACTAAACTAAGGAAACCAAAAAGAAGACATAGAACTAACAATGTTTCTGTCGAGGGCCCAGGAAATAGTTCACACAAAGAAAATACTACAAAATGAATAAACCACCACAAATACATAATTGTCTAGCATTTGAACAATCATGTATGGTTCTAACCCCACGAATTTAAATAAACATTCTTCAAATAACAAAAATAATAATGCAACCATCATATATAACAATAGTCTACAATATGAAGTACATTCTTACACAGCCCGTGTGTTGAAAAACCACAAAGGAATAGTCCACAATACATCCAACATGAGAATCAAAGCTCTCGAGAAAATAGCTTGGCCAAACCAACTTCTCCTCATTAAATGTTTCAGTAATAGTAATTGAAATCCCTAAGGGATTCTCCTCAATTTTGGTTAACGCCATATTCCCAAATAGTTCAAAAAATGTACAATGATTGAAGAGTGAAAAATCCTTTTCTTTGGATATAATTCTAGTATTTATTGAAGTTCAATATGACTCTTGGCCTTCAACCTTCCTCTGTGACCTTTCATTTACCAACATTTGTCTTTATCCTCTTTGTAATGACGAGGGAAAAAATATAGCAGTTACATTTCGAATTTGTCTCTTAGCGTTGGTGGGTCATCATAGATTTTAGCTATAGTGCACCTCTTCCACCGTAATGACTTGCTTGGAGATTGGGAGATTCGATCATCAAAGGGTTCAAACTCTTTTTTCGGTCATTTAGATTCAATTCCCTTCACTGCTCCCCGTTGTTGCGACAATTGTTATTGTTGTAATTTCTCTATTGTTCTTGGTTGTAGATCACATTGCGAGGATGTTAGGCACAACCTCCCCTTGGCATTGGTACCTTGCACCATTCAACATGCAACAAATGAGTGGCCTTAGAATAACCTCAAAAACAAAATATTAAAACCAAGCAATCAAAATCATATAACTGAAATATTAATTAATTGAAATTTTGTGTAAGCTTCTTTGAATTCGATCCCTAGTTCCTCTGCTCACGGTTGAGGTGTTATGTTCTCCAGGGCTGCTGACAAGGTTCCAAATATTAATCCTGAAAATTGCAGACAATTGGTGGGGAATTTCTCAAATAATATAACTAAGAATTCATATATATTGGAAATACCTTTCCAACAATATAATGAATTCATGAAAAGGGCATCTAATTCAAAAGTTATAGCCAAAATACGAACACCATTTTGGTATGGTCCTGTCCCTATTCTAAAGCACTTTGAACGAACTCCTTCTTTGTAAATCGGAGCATTATGAATGAATTGGAGCACTTTGAATGAATTCCCCCTTTGTAAATCAGATCATTTTGAACAAACCGGGGCACTTTGAACGAACCTTCGAAGAATTTTGTGGGAAATCCTCCTTGGCTTTTAGAGGAGTTTGAATGAACCAAAGGACTTTGAATGAACTCCTCCTTTGTAAACCAGAGCATTTTGAAGGAACTCCTCCTTTGTAAACCGAAGCATTATAAATGAACCATAGCACTTTGAATGAACTCCCTCTTTGTAAATCAGATCATTTTGAACGAACCATAGCACTTTTAACAAACTCCTCCTTTGTAAACTAGAGCATTTTGAACGAACCAAATCACTTTGAATGAACTCCTCCTTTGTAAACGGGAGCATTTTGAATGAACTGGATCACTTTGAACGAACTCCCCCTTTGTAAATTGGATCATTTTGAATGAACTAGAGCACTTTGAATGAACTCCCCCTTTGTAAACCAGAGCATTTTGAATTAACCATAACACTTTGAACGAACTCCTCCTTTGTAAACTGGATCATTTTGAATGAACTAGAGAAATTTGAACAAACTCCTCTGGTGTGAACCACAACACTTTGAACAAACTCCTCCAGTGTGAACCAGACATGTTCCTATCATCTTCTCCGGTAAATCGAAAAATTTCTATGTGTCCTTTTACCGGTAAGAAACAACAAGAGCTTGAGTTCAAAAGTCCATAACTTTCTCATACGATGTTCAATTGAGGTGTCATTTTTTGCAACGCGGAGAGAAAAAGGAGGGGATTCTAGTGAGATACCTTACAAATTCATTCAAGTCTATGATTATATTCATGTTTAATTAAGGTCATAGTTAACGAAGCTTTCTTAATGGGATATCCTTGGAAATTGTTCTAGCACTTCCAGGCCTCAGATTTTGATTATGTCAGTTGCATTGGAATCATAATAAAATAATTCATATAGTCGGGATATTTGGTGATGAAAATTACACTTTGATGAATAATGGAAAATTCAGTTTTGCGAGTTCTTATGTCATCTATGATGTATGGGATCTTGGTTCATCCTTTGTATTTTAGATAACACATCAATGGCACAAAAATATAATCCGCCTAAACAACCAAGTGATGGTCGGAGAACTTAACACTGTTTACGAGATTGGAGGATCAATCTTCTTCTAAGATGTGTTTTAGAGCTAGAACAAGACCTACAGATGTTGCAGTTAACCCATATGATGATATATGACACTTTCATGATCATGGTTAGTCTTAAAATCAAGAATCCCAAAGTAAACAAAATGGTATGATATGCGCAGTGGAAGATATTGGCGACACAAACAAACTTAATTACAACTGCAACATCAAGTAGGTTAGGAGAGGTAGGCGATTAGTGATCAATCATCTAGTTAGATGAAGAAATATTGATCATTGGATATGACATGAGTCTGACTGAAGGGCATAGCGAGAAGGATGTAAGATGAAGAAGAATAGGATAGGTTTCAATTCAAAAGAGTGTCTTAATAACAAGGTCGATGTCGGTGAGATAAAAAAGATCTATGTTGATACACTCAGTTTTGATGAGGGGTAAACAATTTGTTGCTGACATATTGATGACAAAAGGGGGGAAATCATCGACAAGTAGTGCATCAGAGAGGGAGAGACGAACCTCGTTGATACACAGTGTATCGGGGAGAAAGGAAGGAGTGTTGTCGATATGCGATGTATCCTCGTAGATGAAAGGGAAATTTCCCATATTGTGTATCGATGGGTTAGAGTGATCTAACAAGACTTGGAAAATGGAAAAGTATGGAGAGTGGGAAGAAAGGATTTAGATTTTCCATTTGCAAGAGAGAGAGGGTGTGAGGATTCCAGTAGAAAAAATGTTGAAAGGGGGCCCAATTTCCTCTCTTAGGGAAAAGATAAGAGAATAAAATAGGGAGGTTGTTGTGTCCATGCAACAAATCCTTGATTGTGTATGAAATCACCTTGGAGCTTGACATGTGTACCTTTAGTGTGTATTTCTTCACATGTGTGGGAATACTTGATTGTAGTAGGTTGTTTTTAAGGGTTTAGGTCCACTTGCATATTCTTGGCCTCCCTTAATTCTCATATATACAGAGGAAGGAGAGATCCCTTTCTCTCCCTCACTAATTGTTGTTAATGTTGTGTTTAGATATGGAGCACTAGGATTTTATGAGGGAACCCTAGAAAGGTTATGGTGGGAAGACTATTTTGATCTCTCTCTCTTTGGTTTTCTTCTTTTTACATTATCTCTATTGTTTTGGAGGCACTATGATTTCTTGGAGATTAGGGTTTTGTGATTAAACCTTGGGTGGTACTTTTTGAATAGTAGTGCAGTATTCCAGATATAAACTAGTATGCAGAACATAAATATTTTAGCTAGAAATGGCAGAACAACAATGATATAATCATAACAATACTAGAATAATACTAGAATAACACCAGAAATATCACCTTGATTAGTGATAGCAATGTTCACTTGCCTCTTTGAGGGGGAAATCTCCAGCAGAGCAGAGCTCTATTACAATAATATCCAAGACAAGACTTGCCATTCCCTCTACTCCTATTTATACTAAATATGTCTATCCAAAGAACAATCTAGAGGAAGATCCTTTTAGAAGCGGAAGCTTCTATTAGGTCTTCTTACATTTGACTTATTCTTCCTTATTGATAGACCTTATTAATATTGGCCTTTATTACATGGAAATATATTATTCTACCTACGTGAGGGGTTAGGGAGGTTAGGTCCCGAATGTTGGCATGTTTACAGGAAGAGTGTGTTTGTCATTGATGGCAAGAACAACAGTGAACCAAACCTCGAGAGAGCAGAAGATGAGAAAGCTCAGAAGAGATAGAGGTTTCCATAAGTGTAGACGAGGTCCAAGAGACAGACTCGCAAGAGGAGCAAAGGTCGAGACCCGTGAACACTTAGAAAATCTTCTAAGTCGGAGAGATCATAATCTCGAGAGGAAGAGCGACAGTGGTTGTTGGATCACCAATCCAGAGGACCAACAACCATTGGATTGAATTAATGGAAGGATAGGATAAGCGGGGCAAAACGGTTGAGAATTGTATTATCCGAATACCCGTCAACTGTTGGATCAAACCCGAATTCTTGTCATCCATCGAATCACTTTCGAGTGGAAGGATAGGATAAGCGAGGTAAAAGATCTGAGATCTCATTTATGTGAATTTTTTTCAGTCATTGGATCATTCTAAGTGGAAGGATAGGATAAGCTAGAAGCGTTGCATCGCAGACAAATCAAGCCATCGATCTAGAATCATGATCGACGAACAACATTTAGTTCGGGTATAAATATGCAAGGAGGTTAAGCTCCAAAAAAATATCACTTCAGATTTTTCAGTTTGAGATTTGAAATCCCCGAAGTCCAGAGACCCGGAGAGCCAAAATACATCATCGACCGTCAGATCATCTGAAGTAGATCGCAGTTGTCATATCGTCTGAAGAAGATCTCAAGCGTCATATCGTCCGAAATAAATCTGGGTCGTCTAATCCAGAAAAAATGTGGCGTAATCCAGTGGAATTCGGGTAAAGACCTGAAGTAAGCCTCAACCGTCTGATTCAAGGACATGCGGCAGACCACGTTAGCAAGGACATGTGGTAGACCACATCAGCAAGGACATGTGGCAGACCAAGTCAGCAAGGACATGTGGTAGACCATGTTAGCGAATGACATGTGGAAACCACTCGACCTGTGCCAGGTCAACAGGTGATGTGTGTAATGTTACGTCACTTCGGGAGATTTACTTCGGGAGTTTCATCACCAACAAATGAAAAAATATCTAAAGTCCCGAAGGCCGAAGTCATGAATACTTGAAGTGTCGAAGGACTAAAGTCCCGAAGCCACGAATGTCAAAGATCTGAAGAAGACCTTCGTTGTTGATCGCCAGGAGGGGTACGTGTCAGAAGATTACGCATTCGGGGGAAATATTGCAGAAAAACATGAAGGAGAAAGGTTTGAAATTGTCGAAGCCTGAATAGCCGAAGCAACTGGGAGTCGTTGATCTATGAGAGGACATGTGTCACTAGATCACAAACTCTGGGTAAAACGCTCAGAGGGAAGCCGAGCGAGGAGAAATTGAAATATGAGAATGTCGAAGGGCGAAGTCCTAGAGCGGAGGATAGTCATTGGATTAAGGAGGACAAATGTCAACAGATCTTCTATTTCAGAAGATATCCAGTCAGAAGAAATGAGAAGTTGAGATTTGAAATCTCTGGAGTCCGAAGACCCGAAGGAGATCTCGACCGTTAATCCGAGAGAGACATGTGTCAGTGGATTGTCAACTCCAGAAGATTGACATACGGAGGAAAAAAGGGTTTGAGAGTTGAAACTCCCGAATCCTGAATCACGAAGTAAATCACAGTCGTTGATTTAGGAAGGTTAGATCTGATCCGCAAAACTTGAGAGGATAGATCTGAACCGTCAGTTTAGGAGCACCGTCAAGATCGTGAGATCGACGGTCCCGTCGCATTACGGGGATTGAAGGTGCGTGAACTTTAAAATGTTGAAGGTGGGTCGCAATCGAAACCACGGTTTTGGAGAAAGGACACGTGGAACTCTGTAGTGAATTGCGGGGTGAAGAGCGGGTTGCCCTCAAACCACCTTTGGATGCACCCGCAATCGTGTGGTCACGTGAGATCATCGCCCAAGATCATATCGAAAGAAGGAGCTAGAACTCTCTAGGATGAGATCGCGAAGCGCCTGTTGGTTAGGCGTATGGTCACCACCGATGGTCATGTGAAGGAAGGGGATTAGAAGCCAAAGAAGCCAAAAATGACTGGTTGTAACTGACAGAGAAGATGAAGAGTTGTGACTGACAGAGAAGCCAAGGAATCAATGGATAACGACCACTAATGATGAACAAATTGAGAATAACCATCAGGGAAGACGAAGATTTCTCATGATGATCGAGCAGAGGACTCGACGTGAGAAAGACATGTAGAACAAAGAACAGAGTGTGCTTCTTCGATAGTGATGCATGTGGGTAGGAGGAGACGTAGTGTAGTACATGAAGTGGAGATTAGTGTCACATTACAGAGTATGTAGATGAAGCACAAAACATAAAAGGCAGAAGAGAAGTTGAACAGAAAACAGTGTTGAGTGCAGAAAGAAAAGAGAGAGGAGCATAGAAGAAAACCGATGCAGAAGCGGAACAGAGCATAGAAGCTGAAGAAGGAAGAGGAGTCATGGAGATGTAATAGACCATATCAGAGACAGAGCAAGTAAGTAAAGTTTTGTAAGATTCAATCAGGGTGGTAGGGTGGTGCTAGGGAGGATTGCAGTCCTCTAAATTCTAGTTGGTGCTAGAATATATTCTGGGAGTTGGTGCTTCCATCTAGTGGGTTCTAGAGAAACCTGGGAGTTGGTGCTTCCATCTAGTTGGTGCTAGATAAATATGAGAGTTGGTGCTCTCTACAAGTTGTATCTTACTATCAGAGGTTGTAGCCTCATATTTGAGTTGGAGCTCAAAGACTGTGATGTACATGAAAGTTGAAGCTTGATTGACATCCTAAAAAGAAGAGGTTTTCACCCGTTATGGGTTTCCTCAGGAAAATCAGTGTTTTTGTGTATTCTGTGTGATTGATCATTGTATATCTATGCATTTTAAGTTATCAAAAACATATTAAATAATAATCTAGAAAGAATTAAAAAAATGAGAAAATTTTCAAGCTTATATACATAATTGATTCACCCCCCCGTCTCAGTTATATTTCCAACACCTAACATGTCCTCCCCCTTAAAAACAACCTTGTTCTCAAGGCTTGAGATGAGGAAATTGTCGCGGAATGGTAGCTAGTTCCCATGTGGCATCTGCTGGAGTTGTATCTTTCCACTAGACTAACACTTCCTTGATGGTGCACTGATGCAGACCACATGTCCCACATGCTTGAGAACAGTATAAGGACCATAAAGTTTGGGCGCTAGTTTCTAGCAGTGGTCAACCTTGAGGGAAGTTTTCTTATAAGGTTGCAGTCGAAGAAACACCTAGTCTCCTTCAGCAAATTGGCGTTCAGAGCGACCTTGATCTACCTATTTCTTCATGTGATTATGGGCCATGACCAAATTCTCTTTGAGGGTACAAAGAATAGCCTCTTGAACTATAGACGTTTGGCCAATCGCCTTGACCTTCGAGACACCTGGCAGGTATGAGAGAACTGAAGGTGGCTTTTGTCTAATTATTTCTTCAAAAGGAGTCATATGAGTAGATGTATGGTAAGAAGTTTTGTACCACAATTCAACTAATGGTAACCATTGATCCCATTGATTTTTCGTTTCGGATCCAAAACACCTCAAATATGTTTCCAAACACTTGTTGAAAACTTCAGTTTGACCATCAGTTTGGAGGTGATAAGTTGTGTTGAGATGCAATTGGGTGCCCTGTAGCCTGAACATTTCTTACCAAAAATTACTGGTGAAATTGGGGTCTTGATCAAAAACAATAGAATGACGCATGCCATGAAGCTTGAAGACATGATCCATGAAACGTTGAGCCACAGTGGAGGTTGTAAATGGGTGTTGAAGAGCACAAAAATGAGCATACTTGGAAAGACGATCAACGACCACCATGATGACTGATTTATTGCTCGATTTAGGTAAGTCCACAATAAAATCCATAGAGATATCCCTCCAAATAGTAGGTGGAATCAGAAACGGTTGTAGTGCGCCAGGAAATTTGACTGTTTCGCCCTTGTTGCGTTGAAAAACATCACATTCTACCGCAAAATTGCGAACATCTTGTTTCATACCATCCCAAAAAAGAGAACGTTTGACCCAGTCATAGGTTTTGGTAAACCCTGAGTGCCCAACTATGGGTGTAGCATGAAGCTCAAAAATTATCGTGGATTTAAGTTGTGATTGTTTACTTAAATACAAAAGACCTTTGTAGCGAAGCTCATCATTGTGCCAAGAGTACTCTGGGGAAATTGGAGAATTGGCCTGCAATTGTTGGATCAAATGCAAAATTTTGCAATCGTGTGGCCATTTCTGGCGAATAGCTTGGAGCCAATATGGTACAATGAAGGAGAGGGGAAAAAGGGATTGTTCATCTTCATATTTTCTTGAAAGTGCATCACCAACCACATTGTTTTTTCCTTTCTTGTAAATGATCTCATAATCAAATCCAAAGAGCTTAGTAACCCATTTTTGTTTCTCCAAGGAGGAAGGGCATTGTTCCAAAAAATACTTGAGGCTTTGATGATCTGTCTTAATTTGGAAGCATTTCCCCAATAGATAAGGGCGCAAAAGATCCACTGCATGCAAAATAACCAACATTTCCTTTTCATAGATTGATTTTCCCAAATGTCGCTCGGACAATTGTTTGTTGGTAAAGGCCAAAGGCCAACCATCTTGCATAAGGACTGCTCCAATTCCTCTCTCGGAAGCATCACATTCCAGGACAAAGGTCTTTGTGAAATTAGGAAAGGCCAGGACTGGAGTAGTGCACATGGTCGCCTTCAAGGTTTGAAAGGCTTGATCAGCTACGGAAATCCAAGTGAAAGAATTATTTTTAAGGAGAGCAGTGAGAGGTTCTGCAATCTTGCCATAATTCTTAACAAACTTGAGATAATAGCATGTTAAACCCATAAATCCACACAACATTTTGAGAGTCTTTGGGAGAGGCCAATCTTGTATAGCTTCAATCTTTTTAGGATCCACCCTGACACCTACCTTGCCAACAATATGACCCAAGTACTCGACTTCCGAGGATCCAAAAGAACATTTAGATTGTTTGAGGAAAATTTGATGCCGAGAGAGTAGATGTAGAAATCGATCCACATGAGCAAGATGGGTTTTCCAGGGTTTATTATAGATGAGGATATCATCAAATAAAACTAAGACAAAATGATGGAGAAAAGGATGGAAGATATGATTCATGAGGATTTCGAAAGTGGAGGGAGCATTATACAAGCCAAAGGGCATGACCAAAAACTCATAGTGTCCCTCATGAGTTCGAAAGACAGTCTTAGGAATGTCTGCCTCGTTCATATGTATATGGTGGTATCCAGAACAAAGATCAGGTTTAGTAAAGAACTGGGCACCACTCAATTCATCCAAGAGGTCATCAATGACAGGAATGAGAAATTTGTCTTTGATGGTGAGTTTGTTGAGGGCGTGGAATTTAGGGCACATGTGCCAAGGTACTTCTTTCTTAAGGACCATGACCATAGGAGAAGAGTAGGGGATCTTACTGGACGGATAACACCTGTGATGAGCAATTCGTCAACAATTTTCTCAATTTCATTTTTTTGGGAAAATGGATGATGATAGGGACAAACATTGGGAGGAAGGCTATCGGGGATGAGGGGAATGGAATGATCATGAACACCACGGGAAGGAGGAATTCCCTAGGGAGTGGAAAAAAAAACTTGATGTTTGGAGAGGATGGATTGGAGGTCTTGCGGCACAGAGGGTGTTTCAGTGGCCTGAATGGCATGGAGTTGTGCAATAATTCCAGAATGACCTTTTTTTAGGATCTTTTCCATGCAATGGGAACTGATGATCTTCAGGGAACCGATGATGATGCCTTGGAACTTATATTGTTGGCCCTCCTGGTTGAATTGCATGGGTAATTTCTTAAAATACATGAGAATGGGACCCAAAGTCCTTATCCATTCTACACATAACACAATGTCCCAACAACCCATGTTGATAGCGAACATRTGAGATTTCATGTGGTACTAACCAATTTAGAGACACACATTTTCACAACGCCCCCCACATTTCATGGACCCACCATTGGCAATCATGATTTGAAAATTATYGACGGCACGAATATAGTAATTAGTTTCTTGGGCAATGCAGCAATGAATAAAATTATGGGTGCTTCCACTGTCAACAAGGATGATGACCTTTCGATGCTTAATGTAACCAATTAGCTTGAGGGTTTAGGGAGTAGAGAACCCAGTGAGAGCATTTAGGGAAATGACCGGTTCGACTTCGAGAGGTTCCGAGGGTGGGGTCATGTTAGTGGGTTCAGGTGACTCAGCCACAGGGGGGTCCTCGACATCGTATTCCGAAACATCCTCAGAAATGGCCATAAAAAGATTGTGTTCCTTACATTTGTTCCCAGGAAAATATTTTTCATCACAATTATAACAAAGGCCTTTGAGTTGGCGTTCAACCATTTCTGCCCTGTTCAATTTCTAAATCTTTAGTGGAGTAGAAGGAGGAGTGGGAGTGATTGGTTTAGGGCGAGAAATAAAGGAGGGTTTTCAGGTTTGAGAAAGACAACATGTTGTGCTTCCTTATCTCTTTTAGTAGCTTCCACCCAACTCTGAGGCTGAGCCATTAAGACATGGGCACAAATCTCATCCTTGAGGCCACTTATAAAACATTCTCGGAAAAAAGCATCAGACACTCTCTCTGTACGGAAATACAATCGCTCAAAAGAGGCTATAAAGTCTTCAATTGTGCCAGATTGTTTCAATTTTGTCAAACATCCTAAATGGTTGGTGTCAGTGTCAAATCGTTCATAAAGCTCTTCCACAAATTGTGTCCAAGCCACATACCCTTAGCGGACATTTTTTATCCATTGCCACCATTGACAACGTTCTTGATCTAGATGGAAAACACCTTACCGGGGTTTTTCCAGCTCATATGTAATGTCATACAAAGAGAAATAATCTTCCATTTGAGTTACCCAGCTAGTGGGATCTGAGCCATCAAATTTGTTCACATCCACACGCGGAAGGCGTAGGTCACGTTGAAAGTGATGGGGCTGAAAAGTCTGGGAATTATAGGAAGTTTCACCTTCGGAGTGCAAAGGTGAGTCAAAGGAGGAAAGATCTACAGGGATATTCAACTTGGCGCAGATCATTGTAGTGAAGGATGCAAGTTGGGTAGCGACGTCCTGTTTGATGGTTTCCATTTTGGTGTCGATGGAGGAATGCATGTTTTTATTGATGGTGGGAAAATTAGCACTGAGTTGCCTCGCTTCTTGTTGGGTCTCTGTGAAATTAGAGGAAAAGTAATTGAAGTGAGTTTCCAAGTCTTGGCTACGGGTGTGGACCATGATGAAGAGGAAAAACAAAAAGGGACGGATGGGATCACACAGGATCCAGAATTTTTTTTTTTTTTAAAACTCCAACGAAATTATACTCCAATTTGAGGATTTATTTATTTTTAACTCCCGCATAAGTATACTCCAATATGAAAAATACTTCATGAAGAGATGTGTAGTAATCACTGCATGAAGAGCATGTTGCTCATTTTCATTCATCATATGATTCCTTTGTCTTCCCTTCCACTGTCACAATTTACTGCTATGAATTTGAGATGTGACTTATGAGATGTGAATTTGAGTTTATAT
>SNQJ01S0063215.1:34661-45348 GCA_010110895.2 Picea sitchensis
A
Source organism: Picea sitchensis (assembly GCA_010110895.2). NCBI lineage: Eukaryota > Viridiplantae > Streptophyta > Pinopsida > Pinales > Pinaceae > Picea > Picea sitchensis. Next base: position 34,663 of record SNQJ01S0063215.1, read on the forward strand.
GAGAGAAAGAGGTGGTATATGTAGGAGAGATAGTGGGAGGGAGGGTAGAGAGATAATGTGTGAGTGTGAGATGGGGATATAGAAAGACGAAGATGGATGGAGAGAGCCAAGAAGAGCACAAGAGAGTTCGAGAGTGAGATGGAGAGAGATAAATAGGGATGTAGAATGATAAATAGAGAAATAAGGGCAGAGAGAGACAATTAGAGTTAGACTAACAACGAGAGAGAGAGAGAGGCGTATAGGGGGAGGGAGGGACAAAAGGGAATAGGGATTGGGAGAGAGACATGTATAGGAGGACAGGGGGATGGAGGGAGGGAGGGAAAGAGAGGGAGGGTAGAAGAAGATAAATAGATGGATGGATAGAGTGATAGGGAGAGAGTCGAAGATGGGACTTTATTTGAGAGTGTACGGCAAGGTGAGGAAAGGTCTAGGTCTAGGTCATGGTCTAAGTGTAGGTCTAGGTCTAGTTCATGGCTTATGTCTAGGTATAGTTCTTGAAATTTCTTGTGAGGTCTAGCTCAAGGGAATTTATTTCATTACCATGCCTTTCCTTGTAATTTAGCACTCTTTATAGATTGTGAGAGTGTGGGATTGAGAGAGAGGAAGAAAAAGAGTGGAGGTAGAGAAAGAGTGTGTTAGAGTGTGGGAGGCAGAGATAGGAAGACATAGAGGGGGGATAGAAAGTGTGTGTGTGAGAGTATGGGAGGGATATATAGGTAGAAAAAGAGGGGAGGTAGAGAGAAGTAGACAAAGTATGTAGGTAGAGAGTGAGCATGTTAGAGTGTGGGAGGGAGAGAGAGGAATACATAGAGGGGGATAGAAAGTGTGTGTGAGAGAGTGTAGGAGGGAGAGAAAAGAACACACAATACAGGGGATATAAAGTGTGGGAGGGAAATATAGGAGAGAAAGAGGGGAAGTCAAAGTAGAGAGTGAGTGTGTTAGAGTGTGAGAGGGAGATATAAGAAAACATATAGGGGGTGTAGAAAGTGTGTGGCAGGAAGGGAGAAAAATTCATAAAAGGGTAGTAGAGAGAGTGTGTGAGAATGTGAGATGGAGAGAGAGGAATATAGAGAGGGCGGTAGAGAAGGATGTAAATGTAGGAGAGAGGGATAGATGTAGGAGAGATAGAGGAGATATAGAAGAGAGATAGAGGAGAGACATTAGGAGCGGGGTGATGCAGGAGCATCACCGACTCATCAAGCGAGCTAGTGCGGAAGCGGAGGACAGTTGGATAAGCCAACACACATTTTTGAAAACACTTTGGGATTGTGGGCGATATTAAATGAAGTCATTTAAGAAGAGGTGCCTTTGTATATTGTAATGAACCTTGAGTGGATATCTCTCATCCTTAGTATATAGATGGCATTTAAGATAGTTAATGCTGGTAGATAGGATTTTAATTCATAGATTAGACTCTTTTAGAAAAGAGGAGGGAGAATGGATATAGACACCCTCATTGTTTCATTGTAACATTATCAGAGGAAGAAGAGCGAGAGCATGTAGAGAGGTGTGTAAAGAACACCCATGTACTGATATTGAATTAATAGAAGAAGCTTTGATTCAAATTCATGGTTTGTGTTGTTCTCTATGTATTTGATGTTGATATTCTCATGAATGTTTGCTTCCTGTTATACATTAGCTTTTATATGCCATGTATATGATTTCATGGTTGAATTGAAGTCTGAGAGAGTGAAGGAATGAGTTTCAATTGTTTCTCTATTTGAGCCAGAGGATTCCTGCAAGGAGTGCAGTCGAACTTGTCTACAAGGAGTGCTTTGACAGAGGGCTTACTTAGAGATAGTTTTTGTTCTCATTCATCCCAAAGGTACATTTAGGCATAGGAGCCATGCAAGGAGTGCACAGGCCAGGTAAAAGTCTCAGGGTTGCAACCCTGAGTGAAGTATTGAAGGACTACTGTTGCAGGTGTGCGCAGAGTCAAGGGAGACTTCAACACTTAGACGTGTTGAAGGGTTGCCGCAAGGAGTGTGAGTAGAGAGAGAGAGACTTCCTAAGGCTTAAAGTCACAGTAAAGTTCAGGAAGAATAGATCCTTCGAATTCGTCAAAGGATTTCATGGAGAAGGAGTGATTAGAGTGTTCAAGCAGGTGCTGCAAGTTTGCGTGCAGGTGACCAAGTCTTCATGGAGGAAGTACTTGATTCCTTTCCCAGAGTTCATCTGGAAGGAACGGACGGCCATAATTCCCTGAGGAGAATTCGTGAATTACCGTAAACCATTAAATATTGAAATATTCAAGGAAGATATCACTAGTATTCCCCGGAGGTATAAAGCTTAGGAGGGGCAGAGCCATTGATACGAGCCACAAGGGCCATTGGATTCACATGTATATCGTGTATCAGGGTTTCATGAGTCGAAGCTCCAAATTATTGCAACAATAATCGCGATATCGCGAGACGCGATATCCCGATAAGCCCAGAACCGTCCATTGTTTGGGACGCATGTCATAATATCCAGAGAAGTCGGGGTTCGACATATCGGAGGTCTTGAGGACAATATACACAGACAGTTTGAAATCGTGATTCACGATATCCTGACGGTGATGTAACTAGTGTGGGGCCACAGGAGTTAGTGGGAGACAGGTGGCACCAGGCATCGAGGTTTCATAGCAGGAAGTACCGAAATATATGCATANCGAAATATATGCATTAGGATTCACGATCCTGCGAACTCCGAAATGCCAATGGAGTAAGGGTGTTGAATAGTCAACTCCCACGCGTGTGTTGGAGTATCGGTGCATCGGGCATCAGAAGTCGGTAATTCAAGTGGTTCGACATCATGAGTGGTGAAATTGCGATGGAGTAGAAGTCCCGACAAAGTTAAGGTAAAGTCAGCATTAACTGGCCATCAGGTCTCGGGGATCCGAGAGTGCAGTGCTCGACCATCAGACTCGCGAAGTCGCGAGTTCCGATTCCCCAATAATCAAAGAGAGGGGTATCGTGGGAAGAGATCTGTGGGTGCAGATTTCCCAACAGGAAAATAGAAGGGCTATTCAAGAGTTCTTCGAGCCGAGGAGAAGAAGATCCTATGTGAGCGGACATGCCAGTGAGGGCGTGGTTGCATCAAGAGTGGTATTAGAGCTGAGAAAGACTCTTTTATTTCTATAGAAAAGAAGAGGATTCATCATGCCGCCCAAGAGAAGGGACGTGTAGTCACCTGATCCAGAGGATAGGGAGGTGCGAAGAAGAGGCAGGCAGGTAACAAATCCAGAAATGGAGAGACAGATGCGTGATCTCAGAGCAAGACTTGAGGACATGGAGACAACACAAAGATGCACAGCCAGTGCAGGGGATCTAAGTGATTCCGAGAGTGAAGTCAAGACTAAGCGCGAGGAAGAAGTTGTAGCCAAAGATGCAGCAAATGAGCATCTAATCAAAGCGGTTGCACGGATGGATGAAAAGTTGAAGATAGACATTCCAGTCTATGAGGGAAATCTGGATGCAGAAGAGCTTCTGGATTGGATCCGAGCTCTTGATACATACTTCGATTATGAATATTTTGAAGAAGATAAGAAGGTCAGACATGTTGTCACACGATTGAAAGGACATGGAACATTATGGTGGGATGAGCTACAAGTTGACAGATGCTGCAAAGGCAAGCAAAAAATCAATAGTTGGGATCAAATGATTGCAAAGATGAAGGAAAATTTCATCCCAAGAGACTATCAAATCACTCTATTCAGAAGGATGCAGAACCTGAGATAGAAGTTGATGGCAGTGAAAGAGTACACAAAGGAATTCTATCAACTGAACATCAGGGCAGGTCATCAGGAGAGCGATGATGAGAAGGTTGCTAGATATCTGAATGGTCTAAGATACGACATTTAGGATGAATTGAGTATGGAAACCATCCGAACGGTGGAGGATGCTTATTGGATGGATTTGAAAGATGAGGAAAAGATAAGCCGTAGGAAAGGTCAAAGGGGCCGAGGCAGAAGTCAGCCCAGAGGAAAGGCAGTTGCATAGGAAAGAACTCGGAAGCCCAAGGAGGAATGGAAGAAACCTTAGGGTAAAGTTGAAAGAGGTGGAACCTCATAGAGAGGGCCATACATTGAATAGAGAGGACAACATAATGAGCAGAAGGGGGATTATGCTGACGCAAACACTTTTCCTCATACCAGAGGTAGAGGAAGAGGAAGAGGTGGAGTAATCACTTGCTTCACATGTGGGAAGAATGGGCACAAGTCATTCGAGTGTCCAGAGAAAAATAAGGACATTGGAGAAGCTCACATCACCGAAGTGCAGAAGCGGGATGTTGAGGCCGAAGACGCAGAAGGCGGAAGGTCACTGATGATGCGTAAAGTTCTCTTAACACCCGAAAAGGAGGTGGAGGACTCAGCTCAAAGGACCAGACTTTTCAGAACAACTTGCAAGACCAAGGATAGGGTATGCAAGGTTATTGTGGATAGTGGTAGCACAGATAATCTCATTTCAACCGAGATGGTAGAGAAGATGGAGCTAAAGACAACTGATCACCTGAGTCCATACAGAGTTTCATGGCTAAAGAAGGGACACCAGGTAACTGTTACTAAACAATCCTTGGTTGAATTCAAAATAGGAGGATATAATGATAAGATTTTATGTGATGTCATTCCTATGGATGTTTGTCATCTATTGCTGGGAAGACCATGGCAATATGACAGAAATGTGATTCACGATGGGAGAATGAACACATATACCCTGGAGAAGAATGGGAGAACCCATATGTTGCTTCCGATAAAGGATAAGGAGGTAAAGCCAGAAGTAAGCAACACAGTACTTCTCATGAGTGGGAAGGAGCTTCTTACGGAGGTGAAGAAGAAAGAAGATCCACAATTCTTTGTGGTCAGAAAACCAAGAATTTTTCTGACTAGCACAAGAGTGGATGATCTACCAAAAGAGGTTCAGGAACTGCTGGAAGAGTTCGCTAACATTGTGGTGGACGAATTACCTCATTCGTTGCCACCGATGAGAAGTGTGAGTCATCATATATATCTCATACCAGGGGCTAGTTTTCCAAACAAAGCTGCATACAGATTGACGCCGCAAGAAAATGAAGAGGTTAAGAAGCAGGTCCATGAGTTGTTGGACAAAGGATTGGTCAGAGAAAGTTTGAGCCCGTGTGCTGTTTCGACAGTACTCAGTCCAAAGAAAGATGGAGGGTGGAGAATGTGTACCGACTCAAGGGTAATCAACAAGATAACCATCAGATACAGGTTTCCATTGCCAAGGATGGATGATTTAATGGATTGTTTGAGTGGAGCAAAATACTTTTCGAAAATTGATCTGAAAAGCAGAAATCACCAGATTCACATGAGAGAAGGTGATGAGTGGAAAACAACGTTCAAGACAAAGGAAGGGTTATATGAATGGCTAGTCATGTCGTTTGTCTTGACGAATGCGCCAAGTACCTTTATGAGGTTAATGAATGAAGTCCTAAAGGAGTTCATTGGAAAGTTCGTCATTGTGTATTTGGACAACATACTGATTTTTAGTAAGACAGAGGCTAAACATCTGAAGCATTTGGCCATTGTGATGAAGAAGCTACAGTAGGAGAAGATATTGATAAACATAAAGAAGTCCTCATTTATGAAGATAGAGCTCATTTACTTGGGTTATGTTATATCCACAAATGAGTTGAAGATGGATCCGGATAAGGTAGAAGTTATCAAGAATTGGCCATCACCAAGGAATGTATTCAAAGTGAGAAGTTTTCATGGTTTGGCTAGTTTCTACCAAAAATTCATCAGGAATTTCAGTGGAATTAGCGCAGCGATGATGGATACAGTGAAGAAATGACATAATTCTTTTCACTGGATAGCAGAGGCTGAGAAGAGCTTCAATCTGTTGAAGCAGAAGATCACAGAACAACCGGTTTTGGTGTTACCGGATTTCCAAAAGACATTTCAAGTGAAATGTGATGCAAGTGGGTTTTCTATAGGAGCGGTCATGAGTCAGGAGGATAGACCAATTTCATATTTCAGCGAGAAACTGAATGAGGCAAAAGAAAAGTACTCCACATATGATAAGGAATTTTATGCCATCATACAGGCATTGAAAAAATGGAGGCACTATTTGATTCCAAAAGAATTTGTTTTATATAGTGATAACCATGCATTATAGTTTGTGACTCAATAGGAAAATTTGAATCAGAGGCATGTTAAGTGGGTTGAATACATGCAAAATTTCACTTTTCTGATAAGACATATTTCTGGTACTACTAACAAAGTTGTTGATGCTTTGAGCAGGAGGTGTTTGTTGTTGCAGGAGCTCAAAGTCCGGATGTTAGGCTTTGATGACCTCAAAGACATGTATGCAGATGACCAGGATTTTAAGGAAGCACATGAAGCAGCTGAGAATCCAGTTCTCAGAGATAGGAGTCCTTGGATAGACTATATGATCCAGGAAGGATTGCTATTCAAAGGCAATCAATTGTGTATTCTGAAATGCTCCATGAGGGAGAACTTGTTAAAGGAAAAACACAGCGGAGGATTGGGAGGACATTTCGGTCACGATAAGACATTCGCGAAGCTGAGCGAGTCATACTTTTGCCCAGGGATGCAGTCATAAGTCAAGCGGTTTGTAGACAGATGTAGGATTTTCCATCATTCAAAGGGAAGAAAGCAGAATGCAGGATTTTATCAACCGTTGCCCATACCAAAAAGACTGTGGAATGAAATCAGCATGGATTTCGTATTGGAATTGCCAAGGACGCAAAGAGGATTTGATTCGATCTTTGTGGTAGTGGATAGATTTTCCAAGATGGCACATTTTATCCTATGCCAGAAAACTAGTGATGCGACTCACATCGCAAATCTGTTTTTCAAAGAGGTCATTCGACTTCACGGCTTACCCAAAAGCATAGTTTTGGACAGAGACATGAAGTTTATGGGGCACTTTTGGAGGACCTTATGGAAGAAGCTGGGGACTGATTTGGCATTTAGTTCATCTTATCATCCTCAGACGGATGGACAGACAGAAGTGGTGAATAGAATTCTGGGAGACTTACTGAGGAGTTTAGTGGTAGAGCACCACAGCCAGTGGGACAACATATTTCCAGAGGCAGAGTTTGCATACAATGATTCAGTGAACATGATCACCGACCGAAGTCCATTTCAAATTGTGTATGGCATGCAGCCGAGAGGTGTTTCTGAATTGAGAGATTCGGAACGGACTACTACTAGGAGCGCAAGTGCCGAAGAGTTCGCAGAAGCAATGAAAGAACTTCATGGCCAGGTGAAGCAACGACTGCTAGATTCAAACCGCGAGTATAATTGAAAAGCCGATCAGCGGAAGAGACAACTTCAGTTTGAAGTTGGTGATCTAGTTCTGGAACATTTAAGGAACGAAAGGTTCTCAAGGGGAACATATAACAAGTTGAAAATGAAGAAAATTGGACCATGTAAGGTCTTGAGAAAATTCGAGGAAAATGCTTATGAGATCGAGTTACCCGATGGGATCGGAATATCTTCGATATTCAATGTTGCAGATTTATACCCATATAGGGCTAGAGAAGCAAAGATAGGAACTGAGCAACTAGTGATCCAATGGATGGAACAGATTCCAGTCATAGAGAAGCCGCAGATGGAAGGCATACTGGACAAGAGAGTGGGTAAGAAAACAAGAAGGAAAGAATATTTTGAGTATCTGGTGAAGTGGAAGAACCGTCCAGTGGAAGATGCCAGCAGGGAGAATGAAGCGGAGATACAGAAGCATGGACACACCATGCAGGAGATCATGGGAAGGAGCCCATGAAATTTTTCAAGCTGAGGAGTATGATGTAGGAGCATCAGCGACTCATCAAGCGAGCCAGTGCGGAAGCGGAGGATAGCTAGATAAGCCAACACACATTTTTGAAAACACTTTGGAATTGTGCGTGATCTTAAATGAAGTCATTTAAGAAGAGACGCCTTTGTATATTGTAATGAACCTTGAGCGGATAGCTCTCATCCTTAGTAGATACATGGCATTTAAGATAGTTAATGTTGGTAGATAGGATTTTAATTTATAGATTAGACTGTTTTAGAAAAGAGGAGGGAGAACAGATATAGACACCCTCATTGTTTCATTGTAACATTATAAGAGGAAGAAGAGTGAGAGCATGCAGAGAGCTGTGTAAAGAACACCCATGTACAGATATTGAATTAATAGAAGAAGCTTTGATTCAAATTCATGGTTTGTGTTGTTCTCTATGTATTTGATGTTGATATTCTCATGGATGTTTGCTTCCTGTTATACATTTGCTTTTATATGCCGTGTATATGATTTCATGGTTGAATTGAAGTCTAAGAGAGTGAAGGAGCCAGAGGATTCCTACAAGGAGTGCAGTCGAACTTGTCCGCAAGGAGTGCGTTGACAGAGGGCTTACTTAGAGATAGATTTTGTTCTCATTCATCCCGAAGGTGCAGTTAGGCACAGGAGCCGTGCAAGGAGTGCACAGGCCAGGTAAAAGTCTCAGGGTTGCAACCCTGAGTAAAGTATTGAAGGATTGCTACTGCAGGCATGCATAGAGTCGAGGGAGACTTCAACACTTAGACGTGTTGAAGGGTTTCCACAAGGAGTGCGAGCAGAGAGAGAGAGACTTCCTAAGGCTCAAAGTCACAATAAAGTTCAGGAAGAATAGAGCCTTCAAATTCGTCGAAGGATTGCACATAGAAGCAGTGATTAGAGTGTTTAAGTAGGCGCTGCAAGTTTGCGCGCAGGTGACCAAGTCTTCATGGAGGAAGTACCCGATTCCTTTCGCAGAGTTCATCTGGAAGGAACGGACGGCCAGAGTTCCCTGAGGAGAATTCATGAATTACCGTAAACCGTTAGATCTTGAAAGCTGCAAGGAAGATATCACCAGTATTCCCGGGAGGTATAAAGCTCAGGAGGGGTAGAGCCATTGATACGAGCCACAAGCGCCATTGTATTCACACGTATATCGTGTATCGGGGTTTCCTGAGTCGAAGCTCCAAATTATTGCAACAAGAATAGCGATATCGCGAGACGCGATATCCCGATGAGCCCAGAACCATCCATTGTTTGGGACGCGTGTCATAAGATCCAGAGAAGTCGGGGTTCGACATATCGGAGGTCTTGAGGAAAAGATATGCAGACAGTTTGAAATCACGATTTGCAATATCCCGACGGTGACGTAACTAGTGTGGGGCCGCAGGAGTTAGTGGGAGACAGGTGGTACCAGGCATCAGGGTTTCGTAGCGGGAAGTGCCGAAATATATGCATTAGGATTCGTGATCCCGTGAGCTCCGAAATGCCGATGGAGTAAGGGCATTGAATAGTCAACTCCCATGTGTGTGTTGAAGTATCGATGCATCGGGCATCGGAAGTTGGTAAGTTGAGTGGTTCGACATCGCGAGTGGCGAAATAACGATAGAGCAGAAGTCCCAACAGAGTTAAGGTAAAGTCAGCATTGATCGACCATTGGGTCTCAGGGATCTGAGAGTGTAATGCTCGACCATCAGACTCGTGAAGTTGCGAATTCTGATTCCCCGATAAGTAAAGAGAGGGGGATCACGCGAAGAGATCTGTGGTGCATATTTCTTGACAGGGAAATAGAAGGGCTATTCAAGAGTTCTTCGGGCCGAGGAGAAGAAGATCCTGTGTGAGAAAACGTGCTAGTGAGGGTGCGGCTGCGTCAGGGGGGAAGAGAGAGAGGGATGAGAGGGGGAGAGAGAGAGTGCATGATAATGTGAGAGGGGGAGAGAGAAAGACAAAGAGGATGGGTAGATACAGAGAGGGAGGAAGGGGTTAGAGATCAAGATAAAGAGGAGGGGTAGAGATAGAGTGTTAAAGGGAGGAGAGGGAGACATATAGGGGGGGTAGAGAGATGTATAATGAGAGGAAGGGAAGCAGAGAGGGAGACATAGAAGGGGCAGTAGAGAGGGAATGAGAGGAAGGGGGGGATATAGAGGGAGACATAGAGGGGTAATAGAGAGAGAAAGAGGGGAAAAGAGAACTATATTGAGACTAACAATGATGAGAGAGAGAAATTATGGAAGAGAGGTGGAAGAGAGATGGGATTGAGGGACAAAGGGGAAGAGAGAGAGAGAGAGAGAGATTGGAAGATGGGAGGGGGCAGGCGGGTGGGTAGAGAGCAAGTGGGTGTGAGAGTATGAGGCATGTCAATGTAGGGTCTAGGTATAGGTATTTACATGGCTTGTGATGTATTAATCTTTCCATGTTTAGGTCTTACCATGTATACAAGTGTGAGGGACATACATGGAGACAGACAAGGGGGGTAGAGAGGGAGAGTGAGAGGGTGATAGAGAGGGGGGGTAGATGTAGGAGAGGGAGGAGAGAGATAGATAATTAAATGATTTGCGCGTGCGCAAGTGCACATTATTAAGAACACACACACGTTATTTTGAATTCAAAATTTTTGGGTGGTGATGCAGGAGCATCTGCACCTCGTTGCGCGAGGCTGCATATGTGGAAAGAAAAGGACCGCAGGGTGACGCAGCATCACGGTTTTAACCATTTTTATGAGCGCCGCCGTTTATATAAAAGCCCCTATATTTAGGCGTACTTGTATACTGAAACAGACCGCAAGTAGATAAGCTCTTGCCCTGGTACAACAGAGACACTTATTAGATTTAATGCAGAGAGAGAGTAGATTTAGTGCAGGTAGATAGGACCATTAAGTTAGATTTGACAATTTAGCTTTTGAGAGGGAAAACGGGATAAAGACACC
>SNQJ01S0063215.1:45358-57738 GCA_010110895.2 Picea sitchensis
ACACTGTTAACACTTTCAACTTATGTTAGTAATGTCTAGGAATTAGAGAGGCTAGGTTATGGCAAGGCCATCCTTAGATATATATATATATATATATATATGACTACTATATAGTATGAGTGACTCTCAAAATATAAACCCTACGAGAGTTAAATAGAAACACCATCTGCCCTTTATCTTGTCCTTGCGTCTTTTAAATATGTTATTCGAAAGGGAAGAGAGTTAATGTCCCTAATGTTATATATATATTTTTATTGGTAAATTTTGGGAACATTACATATGGTATCAGAGAAAAGTTTACATCACTTGGACCTTAAGTAGGGCCAAAAATATTTTTCTTAGCACATATTTTATGTTTCATGAAAAACTAACCAAACAATTACTATTACAAACATATAAAATTTATTTATGTTGTGATCATGGAACCACATAATGAGGCTGAGATTAAACTTGAGGAGAATGTTGAGCAAAGACCTCCTGAAGAAAAGAGGTAGAACAATAACAAAATCTCAACTACCGAGGGTCTAGAAACTATGAGAAATCTCATTGTGGAACTGAAAGTTTTCAAAGAAGGCAATGAGAAGATGAAAAAGGCACAACAAGAACAACAGTAAATAAATGAGATACTGTTGCAGAGCATAGTAACAAAGAAGATCCCAAAGGAAAATAATGAGGAAGAAGAGGTCATCAAAAGAGCCTCCAAAAATTATGGTCTTGAAGGAGAAAAAGGAGACAACACTTCCGAAGGTACACCAACAGCAGAAGATAAAACAAAAACAGGAAGAAAAAGGAAACAAGTGGACCATATTGAGGGAGAGTTTAATAAAATCAAACCCTCCACCTTTGACAGGGAATCCAAAATAGGGGAGGATGATGAAGCATGGTTATTAGACATAAAGAATTATTTCTAGATACACAATTATTCCATCAATATGAAGGTCAGAATGGCCATCTATAATCGGAAAGGAAAAGCTAACATATGTTGGAAAGACTCGAAGTTGGCCAAGGGCCTAAAGGAAAAACAAATGGAGTGGTCAGATTTTAAGAAATACTTTAAGACATAGTATTTATCTGAAAGTTACTATGAAATGAAAACCAAAGAGTTTTATGAGTTATGACTTGGTCAAATGGCTATGGATGACCTAATAAACAAATTCCTGGAATTATTAAGGTTTGTGCCTTATATCCGAGAGGAAAAAGTAAAAATCTACCACATTCCTATAAGGATAGAATTGAATTCGACAACCCCAAGTCCTTAAGTGAAGTTTTCTGGAAGGCCCGAATGTGTTACGACAAATACAAACAACAGTAAGAATTTCCCAAGGCTTGGAAGGACAAGAAACAAGACTGAATGAACCAGCAGAAGAAGGGATATCAACCATCCCCTTTCCAGAATGCAACAAAGAGTTTTCCAAGGAAGGATTTTCACTCCAACAACTAGAACACTCAAGGAGGTGGTAAGCTAATTAATCCGGGAACAAAGAAGTTTGGGGACAACCCCAAAGAACCATTGAAATGCTGGGAATGTGGAGAACCTCACTTAAGGAATAACTATCCATGTTTGACTTCAGCAATGAACATTACGGTTCACAACCTACATGAAGCCTCTACAGTTGGAGATGTGGGTAGAAGATTACATTGGATTAATGCAGTCGTGGATGTCTGACAAGATGATCACCAGCCCATTGTAGTGGAAATTGAAGGTAAAATTAAAAATACTCATCTTTCTATTTTAATTGATCCAGGAGCTACGTTGAGTTATATCTCTCATGGTGTAATGGATTCAAATAAACTTAAGAAAACAAGACATGAAAAATCTTGGTTGGTACAACTAAAAACAAGAACAAAAAGAAAAGTATTTGATTTTATTTCTGATTGTGAGTTTAGCTTAGGTGGTCAAAACACAAAGATAAATCTGAATATTCTGTCGTTAGGGTCTTATGACATAATTATCAGAATGGACTGGTTAGAAATGCATAAAGTAGTTTTAGATTTTTATGAAAAAACACTAAAGTATAAAGATGAAAACGACACTGTTAGGAGAGTACAAGGTATACAAAATCCAGTCTCAGTTAGTTAGATTTCAGCTATACAATTTAAGAAGTTCATGAGAAAAGGTTGTTAGATTTATGCCATCCAAGTGAAAAATCTATTGGAAAAAGAAAATAAACCTAGCTTAAAGGATTTTGTCGTCTTGCATGATTTCAGAGATGTGTTTGTTGATGAGATACATGAATTTCCCCCAAGGAGAGAGATAGACTTGTCTATCGAGTTGCTTCCTAGTTCATCTCCTATATCTAAGGCACCCTACCAAATGAGTTTACCAAAATTAAAAAAATAAAAAATTCAACTACAGGAACTATTGGACAAAGAATATATCAGACCAAGTGTTTCACCATGGGGAGCACCAGTCCTTTTTGTTAAAAAGAAAGAAAAAACTCTGATATTATCCATTGATTAGAGACAGTTAAAAAAAATACTGTTAAGAACAAGTACCCCTTACCTAGGATCAATGATCTGTTCGATCAAGTAGGTGGGGAAAAGATTTTTTCTAAATTGGATTTAAGATCTAGTTATCACCAAGTTAGGATAAAATATGAGGACATAAGTAAAACAACATTCAGAATGATATATGGACATTAAAAAAAATTCATTATACCATTTGGTCTCACTAACACACCAGCCACATTTATGTGTCTAACGAACAACATTTTCAGTCAGTACTTGGATAAGTTTTTTTCGGTATTTATTGACGATATCCTAATATATTCTAAGACATAAGAAGAGCACAAAGAACACCTAAGGATAGTTCTGCAAACTTTAAGAAAACAAAAACTGTATGCTAAATTCGATAAGTGTGACTTTTATGAGAATAAAATACAGTACCTAGGACATGTAATATCTAAAGAAGGTATTGTGGTTGATCCAGAGAAAGTAAGAGCCATCATGGAATGGTTGATCCCTAAGGATGTAGCGGACATCCAGTCATTCATGGGAATCACCAGATATTACTGTAGATTTATAGAGGGATTCTCCAAGATTACATATCCTATCACATCCTTACAAAAGAAGGGAACAAAGTTTAATTGGTCATATAAATGTGAGTACATTTTTAATAAGTTAAAGAAATTGTTAACAACCACGCCTATTTTAAAGGTAGCATATCCAGACAAAGACTTCACAGTCTGTGTGGATGCGAGTAAAGAAGGTCTAGGTGGTGTCCTAACTCAGGAAGGGAATGCTATTTGTTATGATTCCCAAAAACTAAAGGAGAACGAATGAAACTGCATCACTCACGACTTAGAGTTAGTAGTTGTCATCCACACATTAAATATGTGGTGACACTATATAACATTTTTGTTATTGACTAATAACGGTGGGGTGAAATTTTTGTTTAGCAGGGCAACAAGCGATCTTGAGTAGAGGATAAGGGTTGCAGGTAATAATGATGAAAATTACACTAAAACAATGGCAGATTTATGGAATAATATAGAAAATTCAGACAGAATAGATCAAAGTTTGGACATAAATGGTCTACTACAATTTAAAAATAGAAAATACATACTAGATTCTATTGAATTAAAGTTAACAGTTTTTGACGAAGTACACCAGAAACCATATTCTGGTCATCTGTGATACTAGAAAATGGTAACAACACTTAGGAAGTTAATTTATTGGCCTAATATGAAGGGCGAGACAACATAATACTTATCTAAGTGCCAATATTGTCAACAGGTGAAAGTTGAACACCAACATCCAACCGGACTGTTGCAGCCTCTACCTGTGTCGGGATGGAAATGGGAGACTATATCACTAGATTTTATTACAAGTTTTCCTAGAACTCAAAAACATAATGATTCAATTATGGTAGTAATCGATAAGATTAGAAATTCTACACACTTTATTCCTATAAAGTCTACTTTTAAATCTATTAAAATCGCTAAAATACTCATGAAAGACATTTTTAGACTACACAGTATTCCTAAAATGGTGATTTCGGATAGAGACGTAAAATTTACATCTACATTTTGGAAAGAATTGTTTGTAGGGTTAAATACTAACTTGAATTTCAACACAAGTTATCATCCACAAACAGATGGGAAGACCAAATGAACAAACCAAATTGTGGAAGATATGCTACGAATGTACGTAAGGACAAAAACAAACAAGTGGGAAGACTACCTGCATTTGGTGGAATTTGCGTACAATAATGGTTACCAAACATCGGCTAAGATGAGCCCCTTCGAAGTATTGTATGACAGAAAGTGTACGACTCCAATTAGCTGGGATAAACCAATTGACAGATTCATGGTAGGACCAAAAATGCTCCAGGAAATGGAAAGTATGGTAAGAAAAATACAACGAAATTTAAAAGAAACACAAGACAGATCGAAAAGTTACGCAAACTTGAAAAGAAGACATCAGGAATTCCAGGTGGGAGACCATGTTTATTTAAAGGTCAAAGCCAGAAGAAGTTCACTAAATCTAGGAAACTATTCTAAACTCGCACCCTAGTTTTGTGGCACTTTCAAGATCTTAGCTTGAATTGGACCAGTGGCATACCAACTTGCACTTCCTAAAAATATGAAAATTCATAATGTATTTCATGTTTCATTGTTAAAGAAAAATGTTCATGATCCTACTCATATGACTGATTGGAACTTGGTGCAGGTGGAACCAGAAGACGAGTTCCAAGTGAAACCTCTGTGCATTTTGGATAGGAGAGAAATAACACTATGGAACAAAGTCACTGCACAAGTAAAAGTGCAATGGAAGCACTTTAGTCCCGAGGAGGCCACTTGAGAGTTGGAGGGAGATTTGCATAAATCTCATCCAACCTTGTTCCGAGAAAATGATGAACACTAAGGACAGTTTTGTAATGAAGGGGGAAAGGATGTAACATCCCCCAAAAAAATAATTATTTTTAAGTTTGAAAATACTTAGGAATTTATTTCAGTTTTTGGTAAATTCGAAATAGGAAAATTATTACCATTTATGGCAATTACGAATTTTGAATTTGATTAATTGTAAATTATGATTATGTCTATTGGGAAAAGAGTTTATTTGTCCCAAAAAATTATTTTACTATGACACTTTTAAGAAACAAATATTTTTATATTGATTGTTGATAGAAAAATGGAACAACCAAGTTGAAATCAACTAACCATGACTCCATGAGTGGGGAACATGTTGGAAGTACCTCATGGATGAATGTTACAAGTGGAAAATTAGGAATTTTGCCATTGGCAACCCATGGAAATTAGGGATTTGTAAATCTGTGAAAAATCCCAAGGGGAAAAGACTTAGGCACAAATGCTTTTAGATATATGGCATATGGGAGGAGGCAGGACGTTGCCTAGTATGCTAGGAAATAATTATCACTTGTTGTTATGAACACTATTTTCTGAGTGTGAGGCAAGGATAAGTTTTTATGAAATTGAAGGACTATTTCTAAGGAGGAGTTGTGGAGTTCTCCCTCATGGATTCATGATCAGGCTAGGGGGTGAACAGAGCAAGTAGATTGGTTGTTCCATTCTATAGTTTGGAAAAACTTGGATGTTCCTTTTGTTGTCCTAGCTTTTTGTTTAGATAAGTACTCCTATATGTTGTTTGTTGAATTGTTTTACTATATGATGGCTAAGTGAAATAAAATGATTTGTAGGATGAACCTTGGAATTTGATTATGTTATTGAATAAAGTAATAAGGCTACTCGATGTTAGCTATTTAGGTACAGTTTGAGTTTTTAACAAAATAAGTATTGGATTTGTTATGTATTAGTTGTTATAATTACATTTTGATTTTAGTCAACGAATACAGTGATGAAAACCATGGTGTGTCAGTTATGGTAGGCATCTACGAGATACCTGTAAGTCAAATAAAATATATTTTTAGAGTTATTTTAGATTTCTTACCAAACATGTGAATTACGTACACATAGATGTTCAGTTTCCAAGTAACATTAAACTATACAAATGCTAAAGGAAATTCTCGAAGTAAAATTTTGATTTGATATATATATCTAAACATATTGTTGTAGGTTAAATACAAAAAACTATTTTAGATAGTTGAGAATACTAGACAAGATAAATGCCAAACAAAACTTCGAATAATTATCCATATATATATATATATATATATATGGTTGCTATAAAGAATGTTGCATAACTACTTCTACATCCAACTATGCTTGGACACGTGAGAAATGGAGTAAATATTTCATTATTATGATTATGCTAATTGTATGAAATTGTACAGTTCAGTTCTTCCATCAAAGAAGTCCTTTGCTCGATATACAATATCACGGGATAAAAAAACTCATTAAATTAAAATACAAAAATTATGTTNTTTTCTTAGCACATATTTTATGTTTCATGAAAAACTAACAAAACAATTACTATTACAAACATACAAAATTTATTTATGTTGTGATCATGGCACCACATAATGAAGCTGAGATTAGACTCGAGGAGAATGTTGAGCAAAGACCTCCTGAAGAATATAGGTAGAACAGTAACAAAAGCTCAACTACTGAGGGTCTAGAAACTATGAGAAATCTCATTGTAGAACTGAAAGTTTTCAAAGAAGGCAATGAGAAGATGAAAAAGGCACAACAAGAACAATAGTAAATAAATGAGATATTGTTGCAGAGCATAGTAACAAAGAAGATCCCAAAGGAAAATAATGAGGAAGAAGAGGTCATCAAAATAGCCTCCAAAAATTATGGACTTGAAGGAGAAAAAGGAGACAATGCTTCTGAAGGTACACCATCAGTAGAAGATAAAACAAAAACATGAATAAAAAGGAAACAAGTGGACCATATTGAGGGAGAGTTTAATAAAATCAAACCCTCCACCTTTAATGGGGAATCCAAAATAGGGGAGGATGATAAAGCATGGTTATTAGACATAAAGAATTATTTCTAGATATACAATTATTCCATCAATATGAAGGTCAGAATGGCCATCTATAATCTGAAAGGAAAAGCTAACATATGTTGGCAAGACTTGAAGTTGGCCAAGGGCCTAAAGGAAAAACAAATGGAGTGGTCATATTTTAAGAAATACTTTAAGAAACAGTATTTATCTGAAAGTTACTATGAAATGAAAACCAAAATGAGTTATGACTCGGTCAAATGGCTATGGATGACTTGATAAACAAATTCCTGGAATTATTAAGGTTTGTGCCTTATATCCGAGAGGAAAAAGTAAAAATCCAACAGTTCCTAAGTTGTTCACCACATTCCTATAAGGATAGAATTGAATTCGACAACCCCAAGTCCTTAAGTGAAGTTTTCTAGAAGGCCCAAATGTGTTACGACCAATACAAACAACGGTAAGAATTTCCCAAGGCTTTGAAGGACAAGAAACAAGATCGAATGAACCAGTGGAAGAAGGGATATCAACCATCCCCTTTCCAGAACGCAACAAAGTGTTTTCCAAGGAAGGATTTTCACTCCAACAACTAGAACACTCAAGGAGGTGGTAAGCTAATTAATCTGGGAACAAAGAAGTTTGGGGACAGTCCCAAACAACCATTGAAATGTTGGGAATGTGGAGAACCTCACTTAAGGAAGAACTGTCCATGTTTGACTTCAACAATGAACATTACGGTTCACAACCTACATGAAGCCTCTACAGTTGGAGATGTGGGTAGAATATTACATTGGATCAATGCAGTCGTGGATGGCCGACAAGATGATCACCAGCCCACTGTAGTGGAAATTGAAGGTAAAATTAAAAATACTCATCTTTCTGTTTTAATTGATCTAGGAGCTACGTTGAGTTATATCTCTCATGGTGTAGTGGATTCAAATAAACTTAAGAAAACAAGACATGAAAAATCTTAGCTGGTACAACTAAAAGAAGGAACAAAAAATAAAAGTATTTGATTTTATTTATGATTTTGAGTTTATCTTAGGTGGTCAAAACACAAAGATAAATCTGAATATTCTGTCGTTAGGGTCTTATGACATAATTATCAGAATGGACTGGTTAGAAATGCATAAAGTAGTTTTATATTTTTATGAAAAAACATTAAAGTATAAAGATGAAAACGACAATGTTAGGAGAGTACAAGGTATACAAAATCCAGTCCCAGTTAGTTATATTTAAGCTATACAATTTAAGAAGTTCATGAGAAAAGGTTGTTAGATTTATGCCATCCAAGTGACAAATCTGTTGGAAAAATAAAATAAACCTAGCTTAAAGGATTTTGTCGTCTTGCATGATTTCAGAGATGTGTTTGTTGATGAGATACATGAATTTCCCCCAAGGAGAGAGATAGACTTGTCTATCGATTTGTTGCCTAGTTCAGCTCCTATATCTAAGGCACCCTACCAAATGATTTTACCAGAATTAAAAGAAATAAAAATTCAACTACAGGAACTATTGGATAAAGAATATATCAGACCAAGTGTTTCACCATGGGGAGCACCAGTCCTTTTTGTTAAAAAGAAAGACAGAACTCTGATATTATGCATTTATTAGAGGCAGTTAAAAAAAACACTGTTAAGAACAAGTACCCCTTACCTAGGATCAATGATCTATTTGATCAAGTAGGTGGGGAAAAGATTTTTTCTAAATTGGATTTAAGATCTGGTTATCACCAAGTTAGGATAAAATATGAGGACATAAGTAAAACAACATTCAGAATGATATATGGACATTAAAAATTTGTCATTATACCATTTGGTCTCACTAACGCACCAGCCACATTTATGTGTTTAATAAACAACATTTTTAGTCAGTACTTGGATAAGTTTGTTTTGGTATTTATTGACGATATCCTAATATATTCTAAAACAGAAGAAGAGCACAAAGAACACCTAAGGATAGTTCTACAAACTTTAAGAAAACAAAAATTGTATGCTAAATTCAATAAGTGTGACTTTTATGAGAATAAAATACAATACCTAGGACATGTAATATCTAAAGAAGGTATTGTGGTTGATCCAGAGAAAGTAAGAGCCATCATGGAATGGATGATCCCTAAGGATGTAGAGGACATCCGGTCATTCATGGGAATCACCAGATATTACCATAGATTTATAAAGGGATTCTCCAAGATTACATACCCTATCACATCCTTACAAAAGAAGGGAACAAAGTTTAACTGCTCATAGAAATGTGAGTACAGTTTTAATATGTTAAAGAAATTGTTAACAACCACGCCTATTTTAAAGGTAGCATATCCAGACAAAGACTTCACAGTCTGTGTGGATGCGAGTAAAGAAGGTCTAGGTGGTGTCCTAACTCAGGAAGGGCATGTTATTTGTTATGAGTCCCAAAAACTAAAGGAGCATGAACAAAACTGCATCACTCAAAACTTAGAGTTAGCAGTTGTCATCCATGCATTAAATATGTGGCGACACTATATAGTGGGTATAACATTTTTGTTATTGACTAATAACAGTGGGGTGAAATTTTTGTTTAACAGGGCAACAAGCGATCTTGAGTAGAGGATAAGGGTTGTAGGTAATAATGATGAAAATTACACTAAAACAATGGTAGATTTATGGAATAATATAGAAAATTCAGATAGAATAGATCAAAGGTTGGACATAAATGGTCTACTACAATTTAAAAACATAAAATACATACTAGATTCTGTTGAATTAAAGTTAACAGTTTTTGATGAAGTACACCAGAAACCATATTCTGGTCATCTGTGATACTAGAAAATGGTAACAACACTTAGGAAGTTAATTTATTGGCCTAATATGAAGGGAGAGACAACATAATACTTATCTAAGTGCCAATATTGTCAACAGGTGAAAGTTGAACACCAACATCCAACCAGACTGTTGCAGCCTCTAGCTGTGTCGGGATGGAAATGGGAGACTATATCACTAGATTTTATTACAAGTTTTCCTAGAACTCAAAAACATAATGATTCAATTATGGTAGTAATCGATAATCTTAGAAATTTTGCACACTTTCTTCCTATAAAGTCTACATTTAAATCTATTAAAATCGCAAAAATACTCATGAAAGACATTTTTAGACTACACAGTATTCCTAAAATGGTGATTTCGGATAGAGACGTAAAATTTACATCTACATTTTGGAAAGAATTGTTTGCAGGGTTAAATACTAACTTAAATTTCATCACAAGTTATCATCCACAAATGGATGGGAAGACCAAATGAACAAACCAAATTGTGGAAGATATGCTACGAATGTACGTAAGGACAAAACCAAACAAGTGGGAAGACTACCTGCATTTGGTGGAATTTACGTACAACAATGGTTACCAAACATCGGCTAAGATGAGCCCCTTCGAAGTATTGTATGATAAAAAGTGTACGACTCCAATTAGCTAGGATAAACCAATTGACAGATTCATGGTAGGACCAAAAATGCTCCAGGAAATGGAAAGTATGGTAAGAAAGGTACAACGGAATTTAAAAGAAACACAAGACAGATCGAAAAGTTATGCAAACCTCAAAAGAAGACATCAGGAATTCCAAGTGGGAGACCATGTTTATTTATAGGTCAAAGCAAGAAGAAGTTCACTAAATCTAGGAAACTATTCTAAACTCGCACCCTGGTTTTGTGGCACTTTCAATATCTTAGCTTGAATTGGACCAGTGGCATACCAACTTGCACTTCCTGAAAACCTGAAAATTCATAATCTATTTCATGTTTCTTTGTTAAAGAAATATGTTTGTGATCCTACTCATATGACTGATTGGAAGTTGGTGCAGGTGGAACCAGAATACGAGTTCCAAGTGAAACCTCTGTGCATTTTGGATAGGAGAGAAATAACACTACGGAACAGAGTCACTGCAAAAGTAAAAGTGCAATGGAAGCACTTTAGTCCTGAGGAGGCCACTTGAGAGTTGGAGGGAGATTTGCATAAATCTCATCCAACCTTGTTCCGAGAAAATGATGAATACTAAGGACAGTTTTGTAATGAAGGGGGAAAGGATGTAACATGCCCCCCTAAAAAAAAAAATTTTAAGTCTGAAAATACTTAGGAATTTATTTCAGTTTTTGGTAAATTCGAAATTGGAAAATTATTGCCATTTATGGAAATTACGAATTTTGAATTTGATTAATTGTAAATTATGATTACCTCTGTTGGGAAAAGAGTTTATTTGTCCCAACAAATTATTTTACTTTGACACTTTTAAGAAACAAATATTTTTATATTGATAGTTGATAGAAAAATGGAACAACCAAGTTGAAATCAACTAACCATGACTCCATGAGTGGGGAACATGTTGGAAGTACCTCATGGATGAATGTTACAAGTGGAAAATCAGGAATTTGGCCATTGGCAACCCATGGAAATTAGGGATTTGTAAATCTGTGAAAATTCCCAAGGGGAAAAGACCTAGGCACAAATGATTTTAGATATATAGCATATGGGAGGAGGCAGGACGTTGCCTAGTATGCTGGGAAATAATTATCACTTGTTTTTATGAACACTATTTTCTGAGTGTGAGGCAAGGATAAGATTTTTTGAAACTGAAGGACTATTGCTAAGGAGGAGTTGTGGAGTTCTCTCTCGTGGATTCATGATCAGGCAAGGGGGTGAACAGAGCAAGTAGATTGGTTGTTCTGTTTTGTTGTTGGGAAAAACATGGATGTTCCTTTTGTTGTCCTAGCTTTTTATTTAGATAAGTACTCCTATATGTTGTTCGTTGAATTGTTTTACTATATGATGGCTAAGTGAAATAAAATGATTTGTAGGATGAACCTTGGAATTTGATTATGTTATTGAATAAAGTAATAAGGCTATTCGATGTTAGCTATTTAGGTACAATTTGAGTTGTTAACAAAATAAGTATTGGAGTTGCTATGTATTAGTTGTTATAATTACATTTCGATTTTAGTCAACGAATACAGTGATGAAAACCATGGTGTGTCAGTTATGGTAGGCATCTAGGAGATACATGTAAGTCAAATAAAATATCTTTTTAGAGTTATTTTAGATTTCTTACCAAACATGTGAATTACGTACACATAGATGTTCAGTTTCCAAGTAACATTAAACTATACAAATGCTAAAGGAAATTCTCGAAGTAAAATTTTGATTTGATATATATATCTAAACATATTGTTGTAGGTTAAATACAAAAAACTATTTTAGATAGTTGAGAATACTAGACAAGATAAATGCCAAACAAAACTTCGAATAATTATCCATATATATATATATATATATATATGGTTGCTATAAAGAATGTTGCATAACTACTTCTACATCCAACTATGCTTGGACACGTGAGAAATGGAGTAAATATTTCATTATTATGATTATGCTAATTGTATGAAATTGTACAGTTCAGTTCTTCCATCAAAGAAGTCCTTTGCTCGATATACAATATCACGGGATAAAAAAACTCATTAAATTAAAATACAAAAATTATGTT
>SNQJ01S0063215.1:75036-88389 GCA_010110895.2 Picea sitchensis
TCAATTCTTGGAGTACTTTGATCCTGTAGATAATATTACTCAATGTATTCTCTAAAACTCCTCCAATTTTCACTCCTTGAATCCTCCCCAAAAAGAGGTTACAGAAAGAATGGTAGACTTTATTCAATTCTAGTCTATTCAGAAGACCCAACTTCTATAGCCCTGCACTCAATATTTAACATCCGATTCTGAAACTCACACAAAATAAACTAAAGTCTGTACTATATCCAATGGAAGTGGTCCCACTTCATTCAGATTCTATATGAATAAGTTATGACTGGTTTACTCGGAACACCTGTTTATTGACTAGCTTAAGGACTGGTCACAAATCCTATCTTCCACATAGTGTATCTCCATAATTATACCGAATGAAGAGCTTAACTTTTCATCAGAGGTGCCTTGATATGTCTTCTCAATAGCATAGTGATTTCACCATTTGAATCATTCTAGAAAAAAAAGTTATAGTAAAAATTGTAAGATGACCTGAAAATAACATACCTTAGAACACATCACCAAAAGACTTCATCCTCCCTTGAAATCCATCCTTCTTTTTGATGCAGAAGCATCCCTCATGACAAGAAATCCAACGTGGAAGTGTAAGACAACTGGAAGATGTCCAGCGCAAGTTTTTGAATTTCCCTTGAAGTTGATGCGCAAACATAAATGAGACCATTTAATGAAGGCGCCTGGGTAAAATGTAATCAGACCTCGAGCCATATGCTCTCATATAAGATAGAAAAAGGAATTTATAAGTAGTAAATGTAAGTAGGTAGAATTGAATTTGTAGATTAGATAGTTCTAGAAGAAAGAGGGAAAAATGGATATAGACACCCTCATTGTATTATTGTAGTTGTTGTTGATAGTTCAGGAAGAATTAGAAGAATCTAGAGAGCATAGGAGAGAAGCAAAGAGCTGTAGAAGAACATCCATGTATAGATCTTGCATTAATAGAACAAGTTGATTCAGATTCATGGCTGTTGGGTTATTCTTTGTGTATGTGTGTTGAATGCTCTATCTATGAGAATTAATTCCTTTTATGCATTTGTTATTATGCTGTGTACATGACTTCATGTGTTGAGAGTGAAATCTAAGAGGAAGTGAAGTAGTTACAATTGTTTCTCTTTCTGAGCAAGGATTCCTATAGGGAGTGCAGTTGGAGTCGTCCGCAAGGAGTGTCTTGACAGAAGGCTCAGGGAGTTAAGCTCTTGTTCTCAATTCACTCATAAGTGAAAGTGGGTTGTTAAAGCCGTGCAAGGAGTGTGCAGGCTAAGGAGAGTCTCAGTCGTGAAATTGAGTGAAGTATCGAAGGACCACTGCTGCAAGTGTGCACAAGGTCAAGAGAACTCAACACTTAGAAGTGGTTGAGAACTACCGCAAGGAGTGTGTGCAGAGAACCTTTTTGAGGTTGAAAGCAATTGAGGAAAGCTCAGGAGGGACAAGGCTTCCAAATCCGTTGAGGATCAGCACCGAGAGTCTGTGCATAAGGTGATTGAATAGCTGCTGCAGAGTTATGCACAGAAGAACTAGTGTTCATAGAAGATACCTAAGAAGAAAGTGGATGGTCAGGATCTCGTAGAAGAGATCGATAGGATCCCGTCAGCCGTTGGATCTATCGAAGAAGTGAGGAGGTTACGGTCGCACTGGGATTTTAGCTCTAGGGATCGTGAACCGTTGGATCGTGGACCAATTAACCATAAGCCGTTGGATATGACAGAAGTCGCACGAGAGTTTCCATCGGGATTTGGCGCATCAAAAATCCCATGGTCGAGTGGTTTTCAATAATTGAAACCTCGAAACCTCGGGAAGATATGGGTCGTCCATCTGTTGGGACAGGTGGTAGGGAGTTGAGAGTTCATCAGAGAATCAGAGTTTTCGAGTACATAGAAACCTTGTCACAAGGAATCGTGATCCGTGATTTCACGACAAGATCTGAACCGTTAATTTTGGGAGGACGCGTGTCGGTAGATCCATAGGAGCCGGCGTTTGGCGCATCAAGAATTTCCAGGAGAAGAACCCCAACATAATTAGAACCATCCATCTAAGGGACAGGTGTCAATAGACCTCGAGGAGTCAGAGGTCTACACCATCGGAGAAAATCCCGACAGAAGAATTGTGTGGGCCAAAGGTAGAGCTAGTGGAGGATAGGTGTCAGAAATCTGGTCTGAGTCGGGAATTGGCATATCGGGTTTTCCAAGGACAAGGAACTCGAGACCTTTCGAGTCCCAAACCATGGAGGAAATCAGGACCATTCATTTAGAGGACGCGTGGTAGAGATCTGCGCCATCGGAGGAAGTTCCGACAAGGAATGAGTCCATCGACGTTTGGAGCTCATCAGGAAATCGGGGATCCCGGTGACCAGTGATTCATACACTTTGAAATTGCGACCCGTGAAACCCTGATCAGTGGGGAACAACTGTCAACATAGCAAGCTGAAGGAAGAGTCGTAGTGGGAGAAAGTTGTCAGCCTGACGGAGAGTCGGTGTTCAAGAGATCAAGAACCCCACGGTTAAGTGTTTGTAGCATTAGAATTCCCGTAGCCCCGACGAGGTGAGACCGTGGTCACAGGTTATATTCATATGGTGCGAATCCTGGGAACACGGGTATTTTGACATCGTAAACCCCGATATCCCGACGGGGGTTTATTACTGCGGTCATATAGGAGTCGGTCGCGTGGATTAAGAGCTTAGCCAAGTGGGTTGAGGCCACTAAAGGGGGTGCATCGGAGATTGGGGATCGACGTTTCAAGTCACCATAATATCGTGGCTGTTAAAACCCCGATAGAGCAAAGGGGGATTTCGAGAAGAGTTTCCTGTGGGAGGAATATTTCCCGATAGGGAAATAGAATAAATTCACAGTTCTTCGGGCCGAGGAAGGAGAAAGGTCCTATGAGCAGACGTTCCCTGGTAGGCACGCCTGCATCACTTTTACTTCTTATTCCCTTTGAAATTCGACTTGTTTCAAAATGAATGTATAATGATTTTTATTTATACCATAGCGATTTCACCATCTGAATCGTTCTAGAAAAAAAGTTAGAGCAAAAATGGTAAGATGACCTGAAAATAACATACCTTAGAACACATCACCAAAAGACTTCATCCTCCCTTGAAATCTGGCCTTCTTTTACTTCTTATTCCCTTTGAAATTCAACTTGTGTTAAAATGAATGTATAATGATGTTTATTTATACCATTTATGTCACTTCATTTTAACATTAGGGCCGACCTGACACTTTTTTATTTTGTAATTCTTTTCTTTAATTATCTTCAGGACCTACATGTACTTCCTTCTTCAATTCACTTTGTCATCTTTAAAAATTCATTTCTCCTCAACCATGAGGATCCATGTGACATGCCACATACTACTAGAAATAACATGATGTATACTATCCATCCATGGGTGTTGTATCTGCATGTGCATTTTCCTTCATGTCCAAATACCTTCATCAATCTTGCAGTCCAAAACCCATGAATAGGGTTGACATCAATGACAACAACGAATCCTCCAACAATCTCCCCCTTTTTCATTGACGGCAACACTCATGCTCCCCCTATCATCATGATCCCAAATTCTCTCCCGCTTTGACATCAATGGCAAAGGTTAGGGCTGCTCCCCCTGAGTTTAATGGGAAAAGGTAACCTTCTTCTTTGGGGTTGCTCCCCCTAAACATGTGGCACTCAATAATACTTCATCCTTATTTTTGGTCTTTGGGACTTTTTCTTCCTTGGAATCATTTTGTGTGGCTTCTGTCTTCTCTCTCTTCTTCATGTCTAGGATGTATATGTTGTTCGGTCTTCTTATTGCAGTTGCAACCAATCTTCCTGAGTTATTTTCTCTGATTTTATGATGTAGCCGTGCTCCTTAGGGCACATCTGCTCATATGATCTTCTCTTCCTTCGGCCCGAGGAACACTAACCGGTTCTTCAAATTCCCTATCGGAAATTATTCACCCACATAACTCTTCACGAGATCTCCCTGTTCAAATCAAGAAATCAGACTTCACGGGATTGCGAGTATTGTGGTCGCGTGGTTTTTGATTCTCAAAACCCTGAACCACGATGCAAGTCAACGCTGACCTTTACCTTTCCCTATCAGGACTTCTACTATCACGATTTCACTACTCGTGATGCCAGCGACTCGGTTCTCCAACTCCCGATGCCCGATGCACTGAAACTCCGACACACGCGTGAGTTGTCCCTTCAACTTCCCATCACTTCTATTGGGATTTTGGACTACACAAGATCGTGAGTCCTGATGTTAATGCCTCGACACTTCTTGTTACGAAAAAGCAATAGCTTGTGCCACCTGTCTTCCACTACGACTCTTGTGGTCCCACACTACTCTTCCCCGTTGGGATATCGCGTTACGCGATTCCAAGCTACAAGAGTATCCTGTCCTCGAAATCTTCGATGCTCCAAACTCCGACTTCTTTGGATCTTCTGACACGTGTCTCAAACAATGGACGGTTCTGGGCTCATCGGGATATCGTGTCTTGCGATGTAGCAATTCCTATTGCAATTAATTTGGAGGTTTGATCTACGAAACCCCGATACATGATGTACGAGTGGATCCAATGGTCCTGGCTGACTTGGATCAATGCTCTATCTATCCTGAGCTTAACCCTTTGAGAATACACCACGGTACCTCCCCTGCACATCCACAAAATCTGATGACTCGTGAAGGTTCATGGGTTCTCCTCTAAGAATACCAACTGTCTATTTCTTTCAGATAAATTTTGCGAAAGGATCAAGTGTTCCTTCTATGGAACTTATTCCCCCTGCGTGCAAACCTGCGATGCTTCTGCTAACCTTCAAGTCACAACTTGTCCTCGCTGTTCTTCAACAAAACTCGAAGGCCTATCCTTCTTGATCTTTTCCCACGTCTTCAAGTTCTTACAAAGAAACTCCTTGCTCACACGCCTTGCGGTAAACCTTCAATCACGGTAAACCTTCAATCACGGCTAAGTGTTTAAGTCTTCGACTCTGCGCACGCCTGTAGCAACAGTCTCTCAATGCTTCACTTTGGTTCACAATATTGAGACTTTTATCTGGCCTGCGCACTCCTTTCATGGCTCCATAACCCAAATTCCACTTCTGGGTGAACGAGAATCGAAGTTGTCTCTATTTGAACCCTTTCTCAGCGCACTCCTTGCGGACAATTCAACTGCACTCCTTGCAGGAATTCTCTGGCTCAAATAGAGAAACAATTGAAACTCATTCCTTCTTCTCTTTAGACTTCAATTCAACCATGAAATTATATACACAACATATAAAAGCAAATGTATAACAAGAAGCAAACATTCAAATGAGCATAACGTCAATACAAAGAACAACACAAACCATGAATCTAAATCAAAGCTTTCTTATATTAATTCAAATATCTATACATGGGTGTTCTTTTCACAACTCTCTGCTTGCCCTTCTTCCTGAATTCTCCATAATTCCCTAAATTGTGTTACAATGCATAATGAGGGTGTCTATATCCCATTTCCCTCTTGCTTCCTAAAATGTCTAGTCTAGAATCAAAATTCTACCTACTTGCATTAACTACTTTAAATGTCATCTATCTACTAAGGACGAGAGATATCTACTCAAAGTCCATTACAATACATAAAGTGTGCCTCATTAAATCTCCTCATTAATGTCCATGCAATGGTTTCAAGGTGTTTTCAAAAATTTGTGTTGGACGCCTTCCAGCTGTCTTCCGCTTCCGCGCTGGCTCGCTTGACGTGAGGGATGCTCCTACATCATACTCTTGTGCTTGAAAAAATTCATGGGCTCCTATCCATGAGCTCCTACATGGTATATCCATTCTTCTATATCTCTGCTTCGTTCTCCCAGCTGACATCTTCCACTAGATGGCCCTTCCATTTGACCAGATACTCATAGTATTCTTTGCTCCTGGTCTTCTTACCTATTCTCTTATCCAATATGTTCTCCATCTGTGGCTTCTTTGCAACTGGCATTTGCTTCATCCACTGGATCACTGGTTGCTCAGTTCCAATCTCTGCTTCTTCGGCTCTATATGGGTATAAATCTATGACATTGAATATCGGAGATATTCAGATCTCATCCGGTAACTCGATCTCATAAGCATCTTACCCCAATTTCTTCAGGACCTTGCATGGCTCGATTTTCTTCATTTTCAATTTATTATATGTTCCTCTTGGGAACCTCTCTTTCCTCAAATGTGCTAGAACTAATTAACCAACCTCGAATTGAATTTGTCTCTTATGTTGGTTAGATTTGCGCTTATATTTGTGACTTGAACCTAGCAGTTGCTGCTTCACCTGGCCGTGAAGTTCTTTCATCACCTCTGCGAATTCTTCGGCCCTTGCGCTCCTAGTAGCAGTCTGCTCCAAATCCCTTAATTTAGAAACTCCCCGCAACTGTGTGCCATACATAATATGAAATGGGCTTCGGCCTGTGCTCTTGTTCACTGAATCATTGTATGCGAACTCTACCTGCGGCAATATATTATCCCATTGGTTGTGGTGCTCTGTCACTAAACTCCTCAGTAAGTCTCCCAGACTTCTGTTCACCACTTCCATTTGCCCATCCATCTGAGGATTATAAGTAGAACTAAACATCAAGTTAGTCCCCAGCTTCTTCTACAAAGTCCTCTAGAAATGTCCCACGAACTTTGTATCTCTGTCCGAAACTATACTCCTGGGTAACCCATGAAGTCAAACGACCTCTTTGAAAAAAATATTTGCGATGTGAGTCGCATCACTGGTTTTCTGGCATGGGATAAAATGTTCCATATTGGAAAACCTATCAACTACCATAAAGATCAAATCAAATCTTCCTTTTGTCCTTGGCAATCCCAATATGAAATCCATGCTGATTTCATCCCACGACCTCTCAGGTATGGGAAGTGGTTGATAGAATCCTGCATTCTACTTTCTTCCCTTGGAATGCTGGCAAATTCTAGATCTATCTACAAACCGCTTGACCTCTAACTGCATCCCTGGCCAAAAGTATGACTCGCTTAGCTTCATGAATGTATTATCATGACCGAAGTGTCCGGCCAATCCTCCGCTATTTTTCTCCTTTAACAGATTGTCCCTCATGGAGCGATTTGGAATACACAATTGATTGCGCTTGAACAACAACCCTTCCTGGATCACGTACTCTATCCTTCATATGTACTGGGTTCTCAGCTGCTTCATATGCTTCCTTAAAATCCTGATCATCTGCATACATGTCCCTGAGATCATCAAAGCCTAACGTCCTGACTTTGAACTCCTGCATCAACAAACTTTTCCTACTCAAAGCATCAACCACTTTGCTAACAGTACCAGAAATATGCTTAGTTACAAAAGTGAAATTCTACATGTATTCGACCCACTTACCATGCCTCTGATTCAACTTCTCCTGTTGAGTCACAAATTGTAATGCATAGTTATCACTATATAACACAATTTTCTTTGGAATCAAGTAATGCCTCCATTTCTTTAATGCTTGTATGATAGCATAAAACTCCTTATCATACGTGGAGTATTTCAATTTAGCTTCATTCATTTTCTCACTAAAATATGAAATTGGTCTGCCCTCCTGACTCAAGACCGCTCCTATGGCAAACCCGCTTGCATCAAATTTTACTTGAAACGTCTTTTGGAAATCCGGTAACACCAGAAATGGTTGTTCCGTGATCTTCTGTTTCAACAATTTGAAACTTTTCTCTGCCTCCTCAGTCCAGTGAAAATATTTATGTATTTTCTTGACTGTATCCATCATCACTGCACTAATCCCACTGAAATTTTTGATGAACTTCCGATAGAAGCTAGCTAGTCCATGAAAACTCCTCACCTCAAAAATATTTCTCGGTGATGGCCAATTCTTGATCACTTCTACCTTATCTGGATCCATCCTCAACTCATTCGCTGAAATAACAAAACCCAGATAAATGAGATCTGTCTTCATAAACGGGGATTTCCTCATGTTAATCAACAACTTCTCCTGCTGTAGATTCTTCGTTACTGTAGCTAAATGCTTTAGATGTTCTTCCCTTGTCTTGCTGAAAATCAGTATATCATCTAGATATATGATGATAAATTTTCCGATGAAATCCTTGAGGACTTCATTCCTCAACCTCATAAAGGTAATCAATGCATTCATCAAGCCAAACGGCATGACTAACCATTCATACAAACCTTCATTTGTCTTGAACGTTGTTTTCCACTCATCGCGTTCCCTCATGCAAATCTGGTGATATCCACTCTTCAGATCAATCTTTGAAAAATATTTTGCTCCTCTCAAGCAATCCATTAAATCATCCATCCGTGGCAATGGAAACCTGTATCTGATGGTTATGTTGTTGATCTCCCTTGATTCAGTACACATTCTCCAACCCCCATCTTTTTTTGGACTGAGTACCATTGGAACGGCACACGGGCTCAAAGTTTCCCTGACCAATCCTTTGTCTAGCAGCTCCTGAACCTTCTTGTTGACCTCTTCATTTTCTTGTGTCGTCAACCTATACACGGCTTTATTCAAAAAACTAGCTCCTAGTATGAGTTTGATATGATGACTCACACTCCTCATCGGTGGCAACGAACGAGGTAGTTCGTACACTATAATGTCAGCAAACTCTTCCAACAGTTCCTAAATTTCTCCTGGCAAATCGTCTACTCTCGTGCTAGTCAGAACAATCCTTGGTTTCCTGACCACAAAGAATTTTGGATCTTCTTTCTTCTTCACCTCCGTAAGAAGTTCCTTCCCACTCATGAGAAGTACAATATTTCTTCCTTCTGGTTTTACCTCCTTATCTTTTATCAGAAGCAACATGTGTGTCCTCCCATTCTTCTCCAGGGTGTATGTGTTCATCTTCCCATCATGGATTACGTTCCTGTCATATTGCCATGGTCTTCCCAACAATAGATGACAAACATCCATAGGAATGACATCATAGAGTATTTTATCATTATACCCTCGTATCTTGAATTCAACCAAGCATTGTTTAGTAACAATTACCTGATGTCCTTTTTGCAGCCATGAAACTTTGTATGGGCTTGGATGATCAGTTGTCTCCAGCTCCAGCTTCTCTACCATCTTGGTTGAAACGAGATTATCAGTGCTACCACTATCCATGATAACCTTCCATACCCTGTCCTTGGTCTTGCAAGATGTTCTGAAAAGTCTGGACCTTTGAACTAAACTCTCCACCTCCTTCTCAGGTGTTAAAAGGACTTTTCGCATCATCAACGATCTTCCGCCTTCTACATCTTCTGCCTCAACATCTTGCCTCTGTGCCTCGGTGATGTGAGATTCTCCAATGTCCTTCTTTTTCTCTGGACACTCATAAGACTTGTGCCCATTCTTTCCACACGTGAAGCATGTGATTACTCCACCTCTTCCTCTTCCTTTACCTCTGATAGGAGGAAACATGTTATTATCAGCATAATCTCCTCTCTGTTCATTATTTTCGCCTCGTTGTTCAACATATGGCCCTCTCTGTGAGGTTCCACCTCTTTCAACTTTACCTTGAGGTTTCTTCCATTCCTCCTTCGGCTTCTAGTATTTATGTTGGGCAACCGACTTGCCTCTGGGCTAGCTCCTACCTCACCATCGCTGACCTTGCTTATGGCTGAGCTTCTCTTCAGCTTTCAAAACCATCTAATAAGCATCCTCTACAGTTCATATGGTTACCATGCTCATCTCGTCTTGGATATTGTATCTCAGTCCATTCATATACCTGGCAACTTTCTCATCATAGCTCTCTCGATGACCCGCCCTGATGTTAAGTTGATAGAATTCCTCGGTGTATTCTTTCACTGTCATCAGCTTCTGTCTCGAGTTTTTCATCCTCCTGAACAGAGTGATTTGATAGTCTCTTGGGATGAAATTTCCCTTCATCTTTGCAACCATTCGATCCCAATTCTTGATCTTCTGCTTGCCTTTGTAGCGTCTATCTACCTGTAGCTCATCCCACCATAATGGTGCGTGTCCCTTCAAGCATGTGACAACATGCTTGACTTTCTTACCCTCTTCGATATCTTCATAATCGATGTATGTATCAAGGGATCTAATCCAATCTAGAAGCTCTTCTACATCCAGATTCCCCTCATAGACTGGAATGTCCATCTTTGTCTTCAAACCCATTCATGCAATAGCTTTAATTAGACGTTCATTCGCTGCATCCTCGACTGCAACTTCCTCTTCTCATTCAGCCTCAATTTCGCTGTCAAAATCACTAAGATCCCCCGCACTGGCTGTGCATCTTTGTGCTGTCTCCATATATTCGAGTCTTGATCATAGATCACGCATTTGCCTCTCTATGGTTGGATCTACCATCTACCTGCCTATTCTTCTTTGCACTTCTCTATCCTTTGGATTGGGTGACTACACGTCCCTTCTCCTGGGCGGCATGATGAATTCTCTTTCTTATCTTCTATAGAAAGAAAAGAAACTTCCTTGCTCCGATACCACTCTGACGCAGTCGCGCTCCTCAGGGCACGTCTGCTCACAGGATCTTCTCTTCCTTTGTCCCAAAGAACACTAACCGGTTCTTCAAATTCCCTATCAGAAATTCTTCACCCATAAAACTCTTCACAAGATCTCTGTGTTCAAATTGGGAAATTGGACTTCGTAGGATCGCGAGTCCCGTAGTCATGTGGTTTTGGATTCTCAAAACCCTGAACCTCGATAAAATTCAATGCTGACCTTTACCTTTCCTTGTTGGGACTTCTACTATCGTGATTTCGCTACTCGCATTGCCAGCGACTCGGTTCTCCGACTCCCGATGCTTGATGCACCAAAACTTCGACACATGCGTGAGCTGTCCCTTCAACTTCCCATCACTTCTATCAGGATTTCAAACTTCACGGGATTGCGAGTCCTGATGTCAATGCCTCAGTTCTTCTTGCTATGAAAACCTGATAGATTGTGCCACCTATCTTCCACTCCGACTCTTGTGGTCCCACACTACTCTTCCCCGTCGAGATATTGTGTTTCGTCATTCCAAGCAACAAGAGTATCCTGTCATTGAAATCTCTGATGCTCCGAAATCTGACTTCTTTGGATATTTTGATACACATCTGAAAAAATGGACAATTCTAGGCTCGTCGAGATATCGCGTCTCGCGATATCTCAATTCCTGTTGCAATTAATTTGGAGGTTCGATCTACGAAACCCCAATACACGATGTGCGAGTGGATCCAACGGTCCTGGCTGACTTGGATCAATGCTCTATCTGTCCTGAGCTTAACCCTTCGAGAATACACCATGGTAACTCCCCTTCACATCCACAAAGTATGACGACTCGCGGAGGTTCGCGGGTTCTCCTCTGAGAATACCGACCATCCATTTCTTCTGGATAAATTCTGCGAAAGGATTAAGTGTTCCTTCTATGGAACTTATTCCCCCTGCATGCAAACCTACGATGCTTCTGCTAACCTTCAAGTCACAACTTGTCCTTTTTGTTCTTCAACAAAACTCGAAGGCCTATCCTTCCTGAGATTTTCCCACATCTTTAAGTTCTTACAAATAAACTCCTTTCTCGCACTCCTTGCAGAAAACCTTCAATCACAGCTAAGTGTTGAAGTCTTCGACTTTGTGCATGCCTGCAACAAAAGTCTCTCAATGCTTCACTCAGGTTCGTAATCCTGAGACTTTTATCCAGCCTGGGCAGTCCTTGCACAACTCCATAACCCAAATTGCACTTCTGGGTGAATGAGAATCGAAGTTGTCTCTATTTGAACCCTCTGTCAGTGCACTCCTTGTGGACAATTCAACTGCACTCCTTGCAGGAATTCTCTAGCTCAAATAGAGAAACAATTGAAACTGATTCCTTATTCTCTTCAGACTTCAATTCAACCATGAAATTATATACACATCATATAAAAACAAATGTATAATAGGAAGCAAACATTCACATCAGCATAACATCAATACAGAGAACAACACAAACCATGAATCTAAATCAAAGCTTTCTTCTATTAATTCAAATATCTATACATGGGTGTTCTTTTCACAACTCTCTGGTTTCCCTTCTTCCTGAATTCTCCAGAATTCCCTCAATTATGTTACAATGCACAATGAGGGTGTCTATATCCTGTTTCCCTCTTGCTTCCTAAACTGTCTAGTCTAGAATTAAAATTCTACCTACTTACATTAACTACTTTAAATGTCGTATATCTACTAAGGACGAGAGCTATCCGCTCAAGGTCCATTACAATACATAAAGTGTGCCTCATTAAATCTCCTCATTAATGTTCGCGCAATGATTTCAAGGTGTTTTCAAAAATTTGTGTTGGACGCCTTCCAACTGTCTTCCGCTTCCGCGCTGGCTCGCTTGACGTGAGGGATGCTCCTGCATCATTTTACATTTTCGGGAATCGAACGTTAGAGTGTATCTTTGATCGCACATTTTACTAACACTAAGTAGATTATGATTCAAGTCTTCAACCAGTAGAACATTCTTTTCTTTTACATTTTTTCTTCCAAGCTCTACTACACCTTCTCCAAGTATTTTGGCAGATGAGTCATCTCCAAATGCAACATTGCTACCATTTCTCTTCAAGCTGATGAATTTGTCTTGAACCCCGGTCATGTGTGAAGAACATCCACTGTCTATGTACCTTTCATCTTCTTCTTTACATTCTTCAATAGTCAATGCTATTCGACAATCTTCAATGTTTGGAATCTCTTTCCTTCTCCATATTGTGGTTGGCATAGGGACATCTTCATTCATATATTTGCAAGCTCATGCTTTGTGACCAAGATAATTTCATTTGTAGCATACAATATTTTTTTCCATCAACGGGTAAAATGAATTATAACTTATGTTGAGAAATGCACGATTATTTCCATATCTTCTGTTTACACCATTCATGTTTCTTGTGTATTTATTCCTTTCATTGATTTTGCAATTAATTTCCTTATGTCCAAAATTTTTTCAAGTATAACAATGACCAAGAAATAAATTTTGATACCTTGGAGTAAGTGGGCTTCTTTGTGATGTAGTCCATATGGGTTCATGATCTACTCTTTTGCAGTTTCCTTCATATTGATTGAAGCTTCTTTGATTCCTAAAGGTAGGAGGTCTTCCTGGATATTCATCTCTTTTGTAATCATTCCTTCTTTCTGGTATCCTGGTCCACTTCTCATCAACTACCTGTGTATCTCTTTCTTCAACCTTGTTGTTGGTATTTGCATCTTATTTGTATGAAGTTTCACCCATGCATCCAATATGTGTTAAGTCTTTTGGCACTTGAAGCTCTTCCTCAATGAGACAACTTCTTGTTCAAGTTTCTCAGAATCTTCTTCTTTCTTCTTCATTTGGACATTCCTTACTTCTCCTATTCTTCTTTCTTCTTTGAGTAGAGTTTTCAAGGAAATGGTTTCTTCTCTTAGTT
>SNQJ01S0063215.1:96619-110137 GCA_010110895.2 Picea sitchensis
TTCTATCTACTGAATTTTAGTTAATTGTTGTGGAAGATGAAGTCCTTTCATGATTTTAATATGCCTGTCATCGCGAAGATCGTAATTGACATCCCAAATCTAGAAAATTGTTCCTCCTATGTGTAAAATTCTAGATGGATGCACCTATAATTATATTTCTATAAGTAAGGAAAGGAGGAGATTAACGTCAATGGGGCAAATCCTCTTTGTAGTTAAAACCCTAGGAAACCAAACTCAGATCCCTTAGAACATCATTTATAATGACCAACCTTTGATGGAATCATATTCTTATTCATGTATTTACATAGATGCATAGATCTAGTACTATTGACGTTTAATGCATTGATTAAAAGAGGCACTAAGTGAATATAATAGGAGTTACCTTTACAAAAAACTGTTACCCTAATGTACCCCTTTTATAGATTTTATGTGTATAAGACTCATAAGATTAGACTTTCTGAATTTTGATAGATAAATGGATATTGAATCCTTCTACACCTATTCTCTCACAGAATGGAAGTAAGAACACCAGTATAGGACAAAGATCATCGAATTTTGAAAATAGAGTGAAATTTATAGTAGAAGTAGAGTACTCTCTTCCTTTGCATTTGATTGAAATTATCACCTTAGATTTTCAACAGAATATTTTGCAATCTTCTAGTCCATCCTTTCCCACTTTTCGTAAATTCGGGAGTTGTTGTGTGATGATGTTGGTTTCTGTACTCGTAAAACCCTGAACTCCAAAATCTCGAAGTGCTCGTCACTTTTCGTAATTTCAGAAGTTTTTTTGTGATGATGTTAGTTTCTGTACTCGTGAAACCCTAAACTTTGAAATCCTGAAGTGCTGGTCACTTTTCATAATTTTGGGAGTTGTTGTGTGATGATGTTGGTTTCTGTACTCACAAAACCTTGAACTCTGAAATCCCGAAGTGCTGGTCACTTTTCGTAATTTTGGGAGTTGTTGTGCGATGATGTTGGTTTCTATACTCATGAAACCATGAACTCCAAAATCTCGAAGTGCTAGTCACTTTTTGTAATTTCGGGATTTGTTGTGTGATGATCTTGGTTTCTGTACTCATGAAACCCCGATCTCTGAAATCCTGAACACTTTTCGTAATTTCGGGAGTTGTTGTGTGATGTTGTTGGTTTTTGTACTCACGAAACCCCGAACTCCAAAATCCTGAAGTGCTGGTCACTTTTCGTAATTTCGAGAGTTGTTGTGTTATGTTGTTGGTTTCTGTACTCGCGAAACCCCAAACTTTGAAATCCTGAAGTGCTGGTCACTTTTCGTAATTTTGGGAGTTGTTGTGTGATGTTTTTGGTTTATGTACTCGTGAAATACCAAACCCCGAAATCCTAAAATGCTAGTCACTTGTCGCAATTTCGGGGGTTGTTGTGTGTTTATGTTGGCTTCTTTACTTGTGAAATCCCGAACCTAGAAATCCCAAAGTACGGGTTCCACCTTTCCCTTTCGCTTTTTGGAGGTTTATATATGTTGATGTATGGAAACTGAACTCGTGAAGTTTCGAGCCCTGAAAACCCGAAGTACGTGTCCCACCTTCCCTTTTCACATTTCGGTGGTTTGGATGTGTTGATGTTCGGGCACTTGAACTCGCAAAGTTCGAAACCCCGAAATCCCAGTGTGTGGGTCCCACTTTCCTTTTCATGATTTGGGAATTGTTGTAGTTTGATGTTTTGGCTTTTGAAGTAGCGGGATTCCGAACCCTGAAACCTCGAAGTACCGAGGCCACGGTCTTCAAGTTCTTTTTCCTCATTTTTTGAAAACAACGTGGCCCCTTTGTTTTCTGTGTTTGGAATTGGAAAATCATTGAAACCTATTTGATCACTGTCTTTCAAAAAAGTGTAGGAACAGGGTAGGAGTTATTGGTTATATGAACAACTCTCTAACATGGTAAGTAATGGACTAGTAGAATCGATGGAGAATTTCCATCCAAGATATAGGTAGGATAAAATATAATAGATAACATTATGAGTCACTGTGTATAGGGCATGACAAGTACATAAATTGTTGTATTGGAAGGTTTTAATCTAGTTAAACCGATGTTTAGGGTGATGTTTTTTTTTAGTTCTGCATGCCATGAAAAAATGCACCTTTAAGTATTCGAATTTTTTCATAATGAGACTGTTGTTTAATGTCATTATGGACAGAATTAAATCTTACATTCTCTTATATTCTGAGCTTAAATGCAATGGAGTTTCATCATAGAGATATATATATATATTTTGTA
Source organism: Picea sitchensis (assembly GCA_010110895.2). Taxonomy (NCBI): domain Eukaryota; kingdom Viridiplantae; phylum Streptophyta; class Pinopsida; order Pinales; family Pinaceae; genus Picea; species Picea sitchensis. The sequence continues at coordinate 98,869 of SNQJ01S0063215.1, forward strand.
TGGTGATTATGAGGTCCATTACAGAAAACAAATAGAAACAAATATAATGCTCAACAAATATAAAAGAAACAGTGAAACATAGGTAGTATATTCACCGTAGTCATTCCCTCCACCTCCAGAAGAGATACGCCGAAATATGTAACAAAACACAATGAAAATCTCATAGAAGAAATGCAATTGGAACTTGCATCTTCATTCAAAAAAGTAAAAAATGCAATTTGAACTTGCATCTCCATTTAGAAAGTCAAACAATTCAACAATTCTTGTAATTAGTGGCCTATACCTTAGAATGAGACTATGTACACTCTTACTTATATTGTGATATTCACATAGCTCAGATGGGTAAGATATGAAGTTGATTCCATTACTTGATCTCTCTTAATTAGAGTAAGTAAAACCCATATCTGTATTGGATAAGAGTATATACCCTTTGAAAGACACTTCTTAATGATCTATTACCCTTTGTATTTACACAAGAATTTGGTTGAAGATAATGTTCTATTACCCTTTGGATCAGATAGTAGTTGAAGATGGTGATCTATTACCCTTTGTATTTACCTAAGCATTGGAATCACATACAAGTGTAATACATGTGTTGATACTTAGTGCCATTGCGTTTTAGTGGCATCCCATGTAGTTAATAAGAGACAATATTAATATCACAATTTACATATTGATTATGTTAAATAGGTAACATGATATCACCTTGTTCAACCTTAAGCTAAGTTGTTCTTGTATTATTGATATCATAGTAATGGAATGGCTCTATTGCCCTTGTATTACAGGTTAAGCTATTACCTTTATTTCTTATTATATACTACCCTTTGTAGTTAACAATTATGTTGTTTTCTTCATGACCTTATGTTATATCTCATACAACAACCTTTAACTGTAACTAGACAAATAGGGTAGAGGTTAGTATTATCCCTATTCAATGGACTTACTTCCTTAGAATGCTCATTGTTTTGGTACCAGGATGAGATTCACAGTATGGAATGTTATGGAATTAATGGGAAGAAATATCATTGGCTACTACACAACGAGATATTCAAACCAGTGTAATCAATATCTCATAATCATATACATTACTCATATCAGGAAGATGTACTCATAGTTAGTTTTAACTAATTTCCATATTCAAGGAATGGTAATAAGATAAGCTAATCCACAATCAATGCTAATAAGATAAGATAACCCAGAATGAATCATGAAGGAGAAGAAGAATATGTTTTCTCAAAGAGGGGAAAAAAACACAATAGATTTATCATTCAATGAAGGCATCATGATCACATCACGTATTCAAAAGGTAGACATGGAAATAATGTGGCAGAACATGCTGACATAGAATAAGAGTTATTAAACTTCTTTCAGGATCAAATCACTGAACTAGAAACACAGTGAAGGTCGACTATTCTGCCACACTTTATAATAATGCACGTCCTCTTCCTCAATCTGGGTATATTCTGTAGAAAATCTGTAGCAAATAATTCTTGTAGCAAATCTAGGTAAATTACAGGTTAAGATATTGCCTTGCTATTTCTATGGCAAGAAAATGGACCTTGGGAATCTTGAGTTTTTGGTTAAATCAAACTGCCTTACCTTAATGAAAGATAATTTGGGTACAAACAACTTCTTAAATATCTAAGAGATTTTTTGGTTAACTCAGGCTACCTTACCTTGATGAAAGATAAGTTCCTACCCAATCCCCCACATTCCTCATGAAGGTCATCTCTTGGAATATCGAAGACCTTAATGGTAAAACCAGGCACTAGCTTCTCAGTCAAAAAATCCTCCAGAAAAATCCTTTTATAGTACCTATACAAGAAAATAAATTCCCCATACCTAAAATGACTTAAAAGTATGAAGACTCAGAAATGGAAAAAAATTAACGATACCCAAGAAAACTGATTAAGCACACTGAAAAGGTCATAGCAGAAATGAAATTTGAACTTCATCTTCATTCTTGTGATTAGTTTCCTATACCTTAGATTGAGACTCTACACTCTGAACTATGTTGTAATATTCACATAGCTCATACGGGTAAGATATGAAGTTGATTCCATTGGTTTATCTCTCTCTTAATCAGAGTAAGTAAAACCCATGTCACATTCCCAAAAATAAAGTATTTTTAAAATTCAAAATTTATTAGAAATTTATTCCATTTTTAGTAAATTCAAATTTGGAAACTTTTTACCATTTATGGAAATTTCGAATTTCATAAATTGTACTAATTAATTTTTATGACTATTGGGAAGAGACCTGATTTGACCCAACTAACGTTTTGACTATGACACTTGTATTTAAACAAAATATTGTTTAGTTAACTGTAGGAGGACAAATGGAACATCCATGCTAAATTTAGCTGACCATGACTCCATGAGTGGGGAAAATGTTGGAAGTACCTATGGGATGATTGTTGCACATGGAAAATCATGGATTTGGCCATTTGGAGCCCCTGAAAATCAACAATTTAGAAAGATGTGAAAATTCCCAAGGGAGGGAAAAAGGACCCAGGCAAAAATATGTTTCGGATAAATAGCATATGTGAGGAGGTAGGATGTTGCCTAGTATGCGGGAAAAAAGAGGTTTTAATATTGAATACTTTTTGTTATGAGCATTGAATTCTGAGTGTGAGGCAAGGAGAAGAGGAAGACATTTCTAAAGGGGAGGTTCCAAGTTTTCCCTCATGGGTTCATGGTCAGGCTAGAGGGTGAACCGAGAAAGTGATTTGGTTTCCCTGTTCTACTGTTGGGAGGAATGTGGTTGTTCCCTTTGTCTTTCAACATATAATTTTAGATAGGTTATTTTGTCCCTCCTTTGTATGAATGTTATATAAATGGATATGTGATAGACTAAAATCTGTAATTTCTGGTTAGGGCTATTGAAATGGATAAAAATCTAGTTGAATGTTCTTGAACTCAATATCTAATCAAAGGGTAACCTCTAGATTAATTCTATATGAATGCCATATAAATGGAGATATGATAGACTACAATCTGTAATTTTCATTACGACTATTGTTATGGATAAAAATATGGTTGAATGTTACTGAGACTCAATGTTTGATCAAAGGTTGATTTCTAGGTTGATTTCTAGATTAATTCTGGGTGAATGTATTTTATTGGGTATACCAGGTGAAAGAGTATGTTGAACTTTATAGATTTAAAATCTACTTGGATGAAATAAGAACTGTAGAACAAGCCGCCTCTTAATAACATAATTACCTAGAAAACTAGTTATAAGGGAAACCGATTGCAGAGATAGATCTATATATACATCTACCCTTGCGCGTGTAGGTAAATTTATGCAGAACCATGGAATTAAGTAAGAATTCAGTTGTGCATCTATCAACCTATAATTTGAATTAAAGGGCATTTAAGGTAGAGAATGAATACCTATATATATATATATATAGAGAGAGAGAGAGAGAGAGAGAGAGAGTTATAAATACATACTATCATGTATATATATGCTTATTACAGTTGGAAATTGAACAGTTTGCATGTTATTAACAACACGGCCTATAGGATTATTCCATTCAGATTTGATCAAGTCTGCATAGAATTCTATTACATATCAACATTTTCCTATGTTCTGGTGTAAGATAATATAGATATAAAAACAAAAAATCACAAAGGAGAAATAATCCGGAAATGAACAGTGTGTAAACAAATAAACAAGTTTATAAATTCCACAGTTACAAGAATAATCTTAGTTAGATGGATCAGATTTAGTATTCAATATAGATATATATATATAACTCCGAGAATAGAGGTGTAAAGAAAGAAATCTCAATACTTGAATGCATCCAAAACAAAAAGTCCAAAATACGAATACATATATATCTGACATATAGAATAATTACAGTGAATGATAAATAATTTCAATGGTGCCATGGTGAGGGGTTTGACCATTCAAGTTATTTAAGAAGAAGAGAACCATAGGAATAATCTAGATGGATCGGAACTAATAATTTCTTCCACCACAATTGTTGAGCTCGAGATCCTACTTTTGTGGAAAGGAACAGTGACAGGAACCCGAACACCTCATACTTGAAGAGACATACTAGATTTCAAAAGATGGAGAAGGTGTCCTTATCCTGTAGTAAAAAAAACAGGTAAAATTTTATTAACATCAAGTACGAAAATAAAATAATTATAAAGGAAACAAACTTATCACCTGAGTGAACTCTCCAATGTACTTAATTGATGGATGCCATACGTAGACTCTGTTCCTCCTCCTCATATCCATAAACACAGGCATCGTGGAATCGAGAGGATGGATAGGTTAAGAGCCTCCTGATGGGTACCTCGCAACCAGACAAGGCCCCATCTTTAGAAGTAGTAATCAATATATAAAAGCCATGGTGCTCCAAAGTAAACAATCACATATTAATTAAGAGTAACTGATAAAAAAGGAAAAAAAATACTGTGCTTTGCTAAGACATGACAGACAAGGTCACATTCCTTCATCACATAGAAAGGTATGCGAAGTGATATCCTTATTTCAAACCAAAGAAAAAACAAACGAAAAACCTGTGTATAGGACCTGAACCACTCGAAAGATTCTTGTCTTGAAATAAAAACCTTTCGAATGCTAATAGACTGGATTCGACACTAACATTTCTAGGTCATGGGAAAGGACAATATCTAGAGTAATGGATTTCACAGAAATTAAGGGTTAGTAACTCTACTTATATATATTATTTAACGTCATAGAAAATAGCAGCAATAATATCTTACAGTCAAAAACCTACCTTAGATAGAGGGAAAGCATTAGGGGATTTACGTCGAGGAATTCGAGAAAAATAAAAAACCCTAGAAGTTTTCACGGCTTCACTCTATGAACTACAACTACAACTAAGGGAGAATCTCTCAGTGTTAGGACAATTTAAGGTAAATCCACCTCCTATGGACATTGAGTCCATTTTTCCCAAGAAAGGAAACCCCAAAGGGATGAGCGTAATATACAGGCAGTACAGAAGGAAGTTTAAACTATGCAATGTTGAGATAACTTTTCCTTCGAAGAGTTATAGGTAGTGACTACGATCCTTATTCAAAAATCTATTATTATGCAGAGGTCCCCAAAACCTTTAACAAGAATGGATTACCTATATTAAAACAAACTCCAACGATAGTAGGCTGCCAAACGGGTACCCATCAAAACGAGTCACCATTGTAAGTACTGGGGTGTAATAAACCTCAAAACTGTCAACTAAAAAAAAAAAATCTTACTTTATACACTTATCTTTGAATGATTTCATCATTAAAATAAAAGGGTCCTCGCTGACATTGCATTAAATTTTCTAACCAATCTAACCTTTGAATCAATATTTCAAGTGTGCTTACTCTACGCACCACAACTCACTTAATCCTACAAACTAGGTTTACTTTCATATCGATATACAAATTGTATATCGATGTAGTTCCTCTTACCACCATGAGGAAAATGGGACCTATATCCCTAATTCCCATGCGTAACCTTAACCTTTTGATCAAAGGTGTCATATGTGAAGAACAAAGGTTTAACATTGACTTAACAATTATTTGAAAACCAACAGTCTGTTCTAGTTGTTCGTTGACTCCACCTATTCCATATAACACTCTCACTAAACTACCATAATGGGGTTGGGGTTGGTTAGGGTTAAACTTACCTTAAACGCGTAGGTGATTTTTTCATCTGTAACTCATTAATGGAGCTAGCAAGAACAAGTCATTCAAGAGTTAAACATTGATCAGACCATTAAAGTGGCCCTGATATGTGCGAGAGTTGAGGCCATTATCTGACCTTTCGTTCACTGTGGTTGCACCAAATTACCTCCCTCACATGGCCGACCCTTCCTTCGTACCAACAAAATTTAATCTATGTGGTAAGGCTTTCCTTTTGGGTTAGCGGTTCATTCTCGTATTGAGTAGATTCACAGAGGATTTGGTTCTGCAAATCCAAAAAATATTGTCAAAGGAAAGACTAGAGAACTTCCATGATGGAGGCAATATCCTTCATCCAACCTCCTCGTAAGATTTGTGCTTTCACTGTAACCTTTGTTTGTTATGAAAATTATTTCCTCGTTAATGAAATTCGACAGAGGCTTCTGGTTCTCCTTGTTACGGGTAGATAGTTTTTTCTTATCGCACTCTCACTTTTCAATTTTTCTTTCCTTAGGGACTGTAAAGGGTTATTTGTGAGCAATGAGCTTTTGTGCTTGTCGTTCCTACTTGCATTGTGTTGTATCAGTGTTTTGGGAAATCCATACTGTAATGCATCTTAGTTTCTGAGGTTAGAGAACCGAGAGGTGGTTGGTCTTGACCTTGTTCTTAGTCGTATTGGGTATTCTTTGAATAAAAACTAAATAATGTTTCCTTATCCTAGCTTTGTCTACCCACCTTGAGCAGTTCCTTCGATCGTACCTTTCCCCGATTGAAACCATAACCCCATTGAGGAGAATGAATAACCATTCATCACATCCTCCTGTGGAACCCAGAATAACGATACCTCTCTGGATTAAGGTTCCTATGTCATTCCTTAGACAATGGTTGTGGGTTATGTATGAGCTTGGCCATGGTTTGACTATCGTGAGAAGGTTATGCATATTACTCCATGGTTTAAATTAAACTTTCTGTTTCTTTTAGACAGGTTCCCGTGTTATTTATTTTCCTCTATTAGTGTATAGACTTACGAAACTCATTTTTAATATAAATATTTTCTGCAACTTGTCTCTTCCTGTGTATAACTGTATGAAATCCACCCTTGTTTAAAGTTTACTCGATTTGATGTTTGTACTTTTATGAAATCGCATTCTTTATATTGGATATTGTAACTAATGATAGGGCCTTGTTTGCTGCGAAGGTACCCATCAGCATGATCGTGTTCACTCCTCCCCTTCTGGTCTAACGATGGTCACTATTCAACATGGGAGCCTACCTATGGTGAACCTCAGATAATTAAAACAAATTACCCCCAGTCCTTATCTTGTATGTTTGATAATAGAAAGAATTTGAGTTTGGTGAGAACCATATCCTATAACTAGTTGAATGTTTCACTTCTTTTGTAGGTCAAAGTGGAAATGGCACTGGACTTAAATCAGGTTCTTCTCAACAAGGTAAATGGGTGACTATTAAGAGAAGTCTTGAAGGGTTTGTAAAATCCAGGTGGTGTTGGGTTATTACCCTGGCGCTCTTGGCATACAACTGATATCAAATCATTAGATGTATAGAATTTTAAACAAGGGTTGTAAATGTTTTCCTTTAATGAGGTTTGTTGTTAGTCTTTTTATAGCGATATTCCAGACATAATTCATATTTGGAACCACGACAGAGATAGAATATATAGTAAATTCAATTTTAATGCAACCTTTACTTGTGGCAGTTATTGATTAATTTATTCCCAATTTGAGTAGGTCTTATGGTTGTGGTTATATGCATCGAATCGTAAGAATGCGTGGGTTATGTGTGTATTATGTAAATGTATGTATTAACTTACATCTCCCAACGTAATCATTCCACGTTGATGAAGTTAGGGCTTCCATAGTTTTAATGTCCTTTCCCTTGACTGTGAGACTGTACTACCCAAAATAATCTAATACTCCAAAAAAATTGTTCCCGATCTCCTTAAGGGTTTCGTAAATTTCTAAATTCATCATAGCCTTTGATTGTGGAAAGGGTAGACCACTCTAAAAATCTTCTGATAGGTGTTAATTCCCATGATTTTTTTATTTTTCTGGATCTCATTAATGGTTTCACAAATTTCTAAATTCATCACAGACATTGGTTGTGGAAAGGGTAGACCGCTCTAAAGAAAATCTTTTGATAAACAAAGGGGTTTTCCAGATTTCTGTAGATTTTCCACATTTTCTCATTCTATACACATCTAGTATTCTATTTGCATGTTTTTTGTGCATACGAAAAAATCATACAATGCAAGAAAAGACGTATATCATATCAACCTTTTTGATGTAGATAGATTACTTCCAGTTTGTGTTTTTTCCAATACGTATATATATGTATAATATATGAGTGCCCAGGTGATCCATAAGGTTCTTACTGTTTCGTATCTCTCTTCAATTCTTAAATGTAATAGAAAATAAGTCTCTTTAATGGGCATGAATGTTCAAAAATTTAATTCTAGTGGTGCATCTAAATGTTTCCTATAATTGTTCTGAATTTTAATTCTAGCGATACATTAAACGTTTCCTTTTGACACAAATTTACTCAAATGTGATTGCTCAAATTTAGATCTATTGAATACATCAGTCACATAAATAAACCTATATCTATACAGATTGGTTCTCTTCAAGCACACAGAGTATCCTATCATTTCGAATTCATATTAAACCTATCATGTAGATGGATCTGCTCTCTTAAACTCAAATTGTATATAAATAATTTTGCCTAGTATTCCATATTTCGGGAGGGACCACTCGAGAATTTAGACTATGATTGTAAATTTAATACCACGATAGATGTCATCCATTGAAAGAATTATTTCAATCTAGAACAACTAGTTTCATAATATCAGTTACACACAAAACATCCAAGAACAGAGCAGGTAAGGGTTTACATATTTGAACCAGCTTGCAAGAAAACAAATGGAACAACCACATTCCTCCCAACCATAGAATAAGGCAGCTAAAACACTTGCCCGATTCACCTGCTAGCCTGACCATGAGTCCATGAGGGAGAACTTGGAAAAAAAACTACTCCTCAGCAATGCCCTACAATTCCAGTGGGCTCCTCTTGCCTCACACTCAAACAGTAGTGTTCATAGTAGTAAGAAACTCAATAATCTTTTTCTCTAGCATAGTTGGCAGTGTCATGCCTCCTCACATATGCTATTTATCAATTTTCCTAGGTCTTTTCTTTCCCTTGGGAATTTCTGTAGCTTTCTAAATCCCTGATTTTCAGGGGCTTCCAATGGCCAAATCATTGATTTTCCACTTGTAACAATCATCCTAGAGGTAGTTCCAACATGTTCCCCACTCATGGAGTCATGGTAAACTAAATTTAACATGGATGTTCCATTTGTCCTGCTGCAATCAATATAATATATTTTGTTTTCATACAAATGTCATAGTCAAATAGTTAGTTGGGTCAAATCAGGTCTCTGCCCAATAGTCATAATAATTAATTACAATTATCAAATTCAAAATTCGGAATTACCATAAATGGCAAAAATTTTCCAAATTCGAATTTACTAAAAACGGAATAATTTCCAACAAATTTAAATTTCAAAAATACTTTATTTTTTGGGGGATGTCACATCATTTCCCCCTTCAGTGAAACATTGTCCTTAGTGTTCGTTGCTTTCTTGGAATAGGATTGAATGATATTTCTGCAAATCTCCCTCCAACTCCCAAGTGGCCTCCTCAAGACTAAAGTGCTTCCATTGCACCTTTATCTGAGTGACAACTATGTTCTGAAGTGATATTTCTCTACGATCCAGAATGCGCAGGTGTTCCACCTGGAACTCACCTTCGGCTTCCACCTGCACCAAGTTCCAATCAATCATACGAGTAGGGTCATGAATATACTTTTTCAAAAAAGAAACATGAAATACATTATGAATTCTTAAATTAGCTAGAAGTGCAAGTTGATATGCTATGGGTCCAATTCGAGCTAGTATTTCGAAGGGACCACAAAACCTGGGTGCCATCTTGGCACAGTTCCCTAACTTCAACGAGCTCTTTCATGCTTTGACCTTCAAATAAACATGGTCTACCACTTGAAATTCTAAGTGTCTTCCTTTCTGATCTGCATAGCTCTTTTATCTGTCCTGTGCTTCTTTTAAGTTATGTTGTACCTTCCTTACCATGTTCTCCATTTGCTGGAGAATCTCTGGTCCCACCATGAGTCTGTCAGCTGGGTTATCCCAACTAATTGGAGTCATAAACTTTCTGTCGTATAATACTTTGAAAGGGATTAACTTGGCCGAAGTTTGGTACCCATTATTATATGCAAATTCTACCAAGTGCAGGTAATCTTCCCACTTGTTCGGTTTTGTTCTTACGTACATGCAGAGCATATCCTCTACAATTTGGTTTGTTATTTCGGTTTGTCCATCCGGTTGTGGATGATAATTTGTGATGAAATTCAGATTAGTATTTAGCCATACAAACAATTCCTTCCAAAAAGTGGATGTGAATTTTACGTCTCTATCTGAAATCACCATTTTAGGAATACCATGCAATCTAAAAATTTATTTCATGAATATTTCAACAATGTTTATAGCTTTAAAAGTAGACTTTACACGAATAAAGTGTGCCGACTTATTGATTTTATGGATTACCGTCATGATAGAGTCGTTATGTTTCTGAGTTTTAGGTAGACCTATTATAAAGTCCAGTGATATGGTCTCCAATTTCCATTCTGGTATTGGTAATGGATGTAATAGGCCAGCTGGATGCTGGTGTTCGGTCTTAACCTGTTGACAATCCTGGCACCTAGCCAAGTATTCTGCTATTTTGCCTTTCATTTTAGGCCAGTAAAACAATTTTCTAAGTGTTGTTATCATTTTTTGGTAACCTGGGTGGCCAGAATATGGTTTCTTATGCACTTCATCCAAAACTGTTAATTTTAACTCTGTTGAATCTCGTATGTAAAGTCTATTTTTAAATCGTAATAGTCCCTTCTTGTCGATACTTAGATCTAGTTTATATGATTCTGTGGTACTGTTTTGTAATTCTTCCATCATCTTAGTGTAATTTACGTCGCTAATACCAATCATCCTTACCCTTTGTTCCAGATCACTTTCTTCCCTGCTGATATTTATCTCAAATAAACCATGGACTCTTCTGCTTAAAGCATATGCTACTTTATTTTATTTTCCCTTGATATCTCTGACTTTGAAGTTGAATTCACTTTGTTAGCACTTGGTAAATTTCCTAGAGGTTGACAGCAGAAGAAATCTACAAAGGTAACTTTATCCAACGACTTTTGAACCTGGGATCTAACCTTTCCAACTTCAGAGAGGGATCTCTCTATTAGATTTAACTAGGTTTCAAGTTTTCAAATATTAGGCTAGGTAAATAAATAGATTGATTTTGTAGTCAAAGTATTTTTTCGAATTGGTGGAGACAGTCTACAAATCCATTGGGCTATGGGGTCTGAGTTTTAATAAATATGAGATACAAACTAGAAACATGAAAGAAGACTTCTAAAGGGAGAGATAATATAATCACTGAATCTTTTAGTAGCTTAAATGATGGACAGAAGAAAAGATGAGAAAGATAAATTCAACTAAGAAGCAGTTAAGAATTTCTTAATTGAAAACACCA
>SNQJ01S0063216.1:41185-55022 GCA_010110895.2 Picea sitchensis
AATAATGAGTCGTCTCTACATTTTTCCAACAATGCATCATATACCAATGGAACCACATCGATCCATCTTCATCATGTATGAATGACAACTCATTGATCCATCTTCATCTATGCATTCTCATTTAGGACAATACATATTATATTGCATAAATCATCAATCAATCAATCCTTTGACATCAATCAATCACTTGACATCAATCAATCAAACCATTGGCATCAATGACAACATGATCCAACACTACTTATGCAGTATGGTCGTCATTCCTGCAACCCTGTGTTGTTTGGGCCTCATGGGACAAGGCTGGGAAACACCTAGCGACCTCACGGGATACTCTGTGATCAACCCACAGGGGTTCCTCCTTTTATTGTTTCTCTGAAACCCTCCTGTCACCTGCAAACTATATGCCCGAACTCCTCCGTAAAATGTCGTGAATTCCCTGCGTAAGTTGATAGATTTCCAAACCCTCTCCAAGAAGAAACCAAACACCGCAATGAGCTGAAACAAGGACTCCAAATGAATCCTCCTCTTTGTCTAGCCAAGGTGGATATTGCACCACCAAAACTAAACTAAAATGGAAGGAGTTTGCTAACCCCTAACAAAAACTTGGCTCAAGATCACATCAACAAGAGATCAACTCATAATGCCAAAGAGAGGGGTTACCTCTCTATTTATCCTTCCTCCTAGAATTCTAAATCTTTCCCTCTTTTTGACCAAATCAAACCCTCACTTACTTTTCCCTCCAATTTCATTTAAATATAATTATTTATTTTATTTAATGTCACTTTAGGGTTTGACACCAAATAAACCTCCTTCACTCCCTTTTTTCTTGTTGACTATAGCCTACAGGAGTCATATAGGCTATTGAGTCATCCTCCATTATGATCAATTGGAAGGGAACATTACAGTAAATACCATTTTGGAAATAGGTTTATCAAATGGTTCAAAGGTAATATCCTTTGGTGATATTGTAGGAGTAAGGAAAAACTTTTCCAATCACTATTCAAAGAGATTGAAAATGAAAATATCTATTACTTAATGGAAGTGATGAGGTGTTTTACCAAATTGATTGATGATGGAATGAATGAGGAATTGGAAGCTGAAATTTCTAAAGAGGATCTTAAGAGAGTGCTAAATTCTTTAAGAAATCCAAGAGTCTAGGTCTTCATGGTTGTGTTGTTGAGTTCTAATTGGGTTTTTATCATTTACTAGAGGAGGAGCTCCTAAAAGTGGTTGAAGAATCCCATAATTTCAAGGAAAGTACTAGGAGTCCAAAATCCCAGATCTATAGAACTTATTCCAAAAAACAATGAGCCCTCCTCCTTTCAAGAGTTCAGGCCCATTTTGTTGTGCAATTTAATTTGCAAGCTCATGTCCAAGATAATATAAAATAGAATGAATATTGTTTTGTCAAGGGTTATTTTAGAGGAAGAACTTAGATTTCTATTCAATAGGAAAACTCACAATGCAGTTGGGACTACACATGAAGGATTGCACTCGATAACGACTGAAAAAAATCCAATAGTGGTAATGAAAATCAACTAATTAGAAAAATCTTATGACAATGTAAATTGGTTGTATCTAAGGTTGGTGCTTCTTTAGGTGGAAATAAATCTTCATATTGTAAATTGGATTATGGGATGTTTATCTTCATCCTCCTTTGTGGTGTTGAACAATGGATCGCCTTTTGGGTTTTTTAATGCCTCCCAAGGTTTTAAACAAGGTAGTCCATTATCACCTTTCTTGTTCTTATTGGTGGTAGAAGGACTAAGAAGGTTGTCTTCAATGGCCAAAAGTGAAGGGAACATATGTGGCCTTAAGATGTCAAATGCAGTGGTAATTTCTCACTAGGTTTCTTTATATGATAGAATGATAGTTGGGTATGGTTCTTTAAGGGAAATTAAACAAATCAAAAGAATCCTTGAGATCTATTGTAACACCACTGGGATGGAAATTCATATGAAAAAAAAAACATATTGTTCAATGGTTTTGAGGAAGATTTGGAAAGGAAGATAATGCAATTTTTTTTTATGAGTTTTAATCATTTAGATAAAGGAGTCAAACATCCAAGTTTTCATCTTAAACCAAATGATTGCAAATTTGCCGACTAGTTTAGGATATTTAATAAAATAGAAGTAAGGATCTTAGTTTGGTTCCATATATGGTTGTCTCAAGGATGTATATTGGCACTGATGAAATCAATATTAAAGAGCATTATATTATATTGGATGTCAATAGTTCACATTCTAAAAGGATCCTGAATAAAATGAGAAAGAAATGTTTTATCTTCTTGTGGATAGGAAAGAAGAAAACTAAAGGTATCCCCTTGATCAAATGGTCACAAAATTCTAATCCAAAGGAGGCAAGGAGTCAAGGACTAAATAATATTTGTTCTTTTGGTTAGTTCCTAGATCCTAAAAGACTTTGGAGACTTATTTAATAATGGTTTATGGGGGTAAATTGCTAAAACTAAAATAATTTAATAAAAAGTTAGTTGAAGAATGGATAAGGTTGAAAAGAAAATTGGTAAAAGGTGCCTGAATTGTTTTGAAATCCTTGGTTAAATATTCTCCTCTAGTTGGCATTTAGACTGCATGGAAAGTTGGAAGAGGAAAGAAACTTAGAATAGGAGAGGAACCATGGCTTGGATGTTGTGGAAATTATAGATTGTTTCCTAATCTTTTGTCCAATTTGCATTCTTTGAGAATCTTCATGCTGAAAGAGGTTGTTATTCCAAAATGACTAGATGGTAGGGTTCAGGGATGGAAATATGTTGAGAAGTTGATTTTGCAAGGTGAAAAGGCAATGGAATGGTCATAGTTTGTAGTTTTACTAAAGCGCAGTGCCATATATTTTACTAAAGCTTAAGTAATCAAAAAATAAAGTATTGGGGGTTCTCATAACAAAGTTGGGATTTGAAGCTATAATGGTAGAAGATCATAGAGGGGATATGTTATGGTGGTGGAAGGTAGTTTGGAATCTTGAAAACCTATTCAAAACAAGAATTTTTTTTGTGGCTTTCGTTGAAAAACAAAATTTTAACTTGGGATAGTAGAAAAAAATAAAACTAGAATGGGACTGGTTGATGTGTTCTCTTGTAAGGTAGGCAACAAATCTATATACCATATCTTTGTTTATGTCATTTTTAAAAAATAGTCTAGAAAGAACCATTTTTGTTGTCAAGTGGAAACAACAAGTGGGATAAATATTCATTAATAGATTATTTCAAGAGTTGTTTTTTTTATAAGATTAATTTTTTTCATGGAGCTTTGCCTTGTTTTGTGCTATGGGGATTGTGGCTATCCAAAAATAAAATGTTTTTTCAAGGAAAAGAGGCAAGATGCTCATCAAATTAGATGCTCTTATGGGGGATTTTAGAAACCTAGAAAGCCAAAAGATCCAAGAGAACTTAAAGATCCTATCATAAATCACTCTATATATTGGGGGTTTTCAATGGAGCACGCTAAGGAGCTCCATGTATTTGTAGGTCTCTCTCTCTCTCTCTCTCTCTCTCTCTCTCTCTCTCTCTCTCCAAGCAACACTTATTTCATTTCTATAAAATATGGTTCAAGACAAGGTTCAAATAAAAAAAACTAAGTTTTATGTTTTGTGGATTCTTCTAAAAGAAACATTAGAGAGAGGTATTGAGAATCTTCAAGTGTTGGGGCATTCCAAGATGTTGATAGACGTTTAATGGAAAATGCCAAAAGAAAATTTTCTTCTTGATCCGATTATTTGTAGAGTTTTGAAGGTAAAAGGAAGTTTGCAAAAATATATTTTCTCATATGTATAGAGAATTAAATTCCCTAGAAAATAAACTTTCTAAGCATGCTTTATCTTTGAAAGAGGGGATCCTTTCTAAGAAATAATTTAGAGAAGGTGTTCTCATCTCAGATACTATGAAGTCTCTTTTTTGAATCGTGACCCTGATGAAATAGGTTTTTCTTTTTTCTTATGAGCCTAGTTTTCATAGGTTTTCTATGATCATAAGTGACTATGTCTATCATGCCATGCAACTTTTTTTATGATTTTCTTCAAAAGCCCTTTTTAACATTAGAAGACTATAATAAAAAAACTTGTTACAGATCAAAGAGAGTCTAGATACTTCTATTTTAAGTGAAAGGATAGATGATGTATATTTTGATTTCAACTCTGAAATATCATTTGTAAAGTTTTTTTTGTGGAGGGAAAAAACTAAAACAAAGTTATTTTTTATAATAGTTAAATAAAATCATAGTATTGATACAAAACTTCCCCTCAAAGGATTCCTTCATAAACTCCCTTAACTCATTCATACCAACAAACAAACAAAAAATGTGGTGAGAACCCATGATGTCCAAGGAACATAAGCTTTCTTGATTCATTCATATTAAACAACATACACAAACTAGGAAAAGAGCCTATATTAGTTACACTAACATTATAAAGCTAACAACAAATTAAACTTAACGGAGAAACCTTTGTATTGATACTAGAAAACACTATTAGATGAATCCATATATAATATACTTTGAGTTTAAATAAACCAATCTAAAAGTAAAATAGGAGTTGAGAATCAATGAAAAAATGATACAATAAAATAAATGCACTACTAGATGAGTTTATTAAGTGGATTGGTTGGGATTGGGCATTTCTTTTAGTGCTCTACACTTTCTTAAAAATTATATATATATAAAAGAACCTAAAAAAAAAATTATATATATATATATATATGGAAAACTAAAGTAGCTTTTAGGATCACAGACTCATGTATCAATTTCACCATGACAATATGAAGATTAAGATTCAAAATGTCACTCAACAATATAGCTCACAAATTTTTAACTACTTGGCAATCATGATGCATGAGCACTATCAAACTAGATTGTGGGCACTGGGGATTGTTTTATCACATACCTAACCCCTTAAACACTATTAAGATGGTGGGGTGTACTGGAATTTTCCTAATTTCTCATTAAATTATTTTTCTTAATCACAAATATGATACTTGTTTTGAGCACATAAACCAATTACCAATTTTGTGCTTCAAGAGATTTTTCAATGGCTATACTCTTGCTTAATTATGAGATCAAAACAAAAAGTAATGACCTTTTGAAGTTCTTAAGCACTTTCTCTTACTTGTGTTTGCATACCTACGTAACACCCCAAGTTGACGTGGCATGATGTAATGACCCTACTTAAATAGATGTATAGGGATTATTAATTATAATTAATTTGATATTCTGACTGTCCTAATATGTTAGTTAAAAAAATAATTATTTCTTAATAATATTAACTAATTAATTATTATTAATCACTTGTTCATATATGTCAATGATTAATTAATTATTAATTGACTCATTAATTATTTGAGTAAAGAATTAAGGGGGTTAATAATTTAATGTATTAAAGACTTACGTATACGGGGGGGGAAGAAACATTAAATATAGGGATAAGATATTAAATATAGGGATAAGATATTAAATATAGGGGATAAGGAAATTAATGAGGGGAAAGAGAGTCGGTGAAGGGGAGAATATGACGGGGAAAGAGGTGGACGGGAAGGCATTATGGGAAGAGGGGGAAGGAAGAATTAGAGAGAGGAGAGACTGTAGTTCTGGGTTTTTTTTTTTTTTTCNTCTGGTTCTGTTGTTGGGTTCTGCTATTTTGCATAACCATTTCAGGGGGCACCGAGTTGCTAGGGGTTTTGGGCACGGGGGCCAGGATTCCTTTCGGTTTCCTGGAGCTAGGGAGTCGGACAGGCTACTCCTAGCTGGCTGGGAGGTTAGTCAGTTTGGGAAAAGTTGGTCAGTGCATCAGACTAGGCAAGGCAGTAGAGAAAGGACAACCATATCGACGGGAATTAGCATCAGAAGCAGGTATTTTATTATGAATTCCTGAGTTATTTTCATGTTAGATAGATTTTAATTTCTGCAGAATATTTATACTTATATGATGTGAATGAATAATTTACGTATGAGAAGGAATTATATGTTAATTGTATTAAATTTTGTATTTAATTAAGTACGGTCTCTACACATGACACGTGCCAACTAATGTGGCACCACTCTAAGGAATTTATTTGAAGAGCCAATGGAAAGTCCATCTCATGCATCGGTGCAAAGAAATATTCTGGCATCGATGAGGAAATTCATCTCAAGCGTTGATGAGAAGAAATGTTAGGGTGGTGATGGGAAAGTCCCTCCCATCGTCGGTGATGAGAAAAAGTCAAAGCAATGATGAGAAATTATTTGGCATGCCAAAGTCCAAGAATAACTCAATTCTTCAATGACAAAGAAAAATAGAAAACGTGGATGACATGGCACCAATATTATTTTGGTGTGATACATGGTAGCCTTCACATCTTCTATGGGCAATTAACATTGTATCTTCTCTCGGCAATTAACATTGTATTGCATTCAATTTTTTGTATGTGCGATACATGTTGTATTGCACGAAAATTGTTTTCATGCGATACACAATGCATCTCACCATCTTTTTAACACTTAAAATTTCCAAGCCTTCTCATGAAAAATTCTAAGTCCTTTCTCTTAAAATTTCTAAGTCTTATGCTACTATTTTAAGTCATTCTTAGTGACACCTTGGTGGAATTAAAGCAAGGTTCAAGCCCTATTTACTTACCAAGGATTTTTTCCAAATTTTTGTCCCATTCATACTATTGGTGTGCATGAGGGTTATGACATTAAATCTTAGCCTTTAATTTGGTGGAGATGACGAAGGATATTCCCTTTTCAATAAATTTCACCTACACATTGCATATTTGTGAAGTTGGAAGACACAATAATATATATTAAAAAAATATAATGATATTTTAGATTACACTATATCGTGAATGATATGGTTCATTGATAGCAACAACAAACTGTAGAAAATGTAGAAAATGCTTGCCATAGATAGGGTATTGATTTATTAGACTTTCATATTTAGTTTGGGCTTGAAGGAAAACATACATGCATTAAAAGTTTTTCATATCCACAATAAAGTGAGTAATATTAAATCTTTTTATTTAAATAATTTTTAAAATAATATTTAGTGCAATTTAGTCTTTGTTTATAGTGATATTTTAAATAAATATAATGAAAATATTTATAATAAATTATGTATTTATAATAATGGAATAAAATATTTACATTTTAACTTAATTTAAATTTAATTTAAAGATTTTTATTTAAGAAACTAGTTCTCAAGTTCTCATTTTCTTCATGTTGAAGCTCCCTAAAAACTTCCAAGTTCCCAAAATAGTTTCCAGCTAATTAAAATTGGTACTAATATAACAGATGTTGAAAATGATAGGAACTATTACGTGCAAGTATGTTAAAAATTTGTTTAATCTAAAACTTTTCAATAGAAATACCTATCAACATAAATATAAAGTGAAAAATAATAAATTATTAATAATTTAATGTTAAAACTGTAAATAAATACTTTGATTAAAATAACTTTAAAAAATGAGATAAATATATATAAATAAATATGAAACAAAATAAACACTCAAAAGGCCGCCTTTCAACACAATATAATTATGAAGCACAACCACAAATTCGTGGTTGGTGAACGCTGAAAGGACAGCTTGTAAAAAGATGGCTTGCAAAACCTAAACCGCCAGGAAAGAGAAACGGTCTAGAGGTGGACGAAAGGAGTCGGAAGGAGTTGGTTGGAAGGAGGCAGTGTGTCCAGAACGTGGCTGGTGAAGGCCAAAGGTTTAGGTTGGCCTAGAAAATGAAACCCTAATCACTCATACATGGAAATCAACTAGCCACCATAGTAAATTTTAAATATGATTAATTAAAAGTAAAAAAAATAAACATGTAAACTGATGTCTTTATAATAGTGAGGAAGTTAGAGGTTCAAATCACAACCATTGATTTATTGGGACTACTAAGAATATTCCGTCAATATTTAATCTTGTCCATATAAAACTGATTAAGCACTAAAAACCTATTAAATGTGCCCATGGTCAATAGGTGTACACCTTTCGGCGTAATTATGAAAATGCTTTATAGTATAAACTAAAAAGGCATTTCAACACTATAATAATCTTGCAAACTCCATGCATGCTTCTTACAACTAAGTAAATATTAAAAACTAGCTAATATCTTATTATCACATGTCTTAAGAGCTTGTCGCAAATATTAGCCTCGTTTAATATAGTGTGTGGCTATTTAGAAAATTCTAGCCGATCAATAGTCGCGTGTATGCTTCACAAAGGTCCTTCCTTGGGAGTGTTGACCACCGAGCATAGCAATTGAATTTGGCAAAGCTCTTTCAATTTCATTCTTGAGTTTTGAATCTTGATGGCCATCTGAACAAGAGGGCCTCATCAAGGTCATCAAAAATCTCAACAAGAGGGCCTCATCAAGGTCAGCACCATCTATCATCACAAATACTCAATGATATGATCGACATCATTCTAGTCGAACAAATCATGCAAATGATACATAGCAGCCACTTCATTCATGGAAGGTTTGTACCTTAAGTTGCACCATGTATAATTCTTTTAAGAAGGCAAGTTTATTTATAAATTTTTATTTATTTAGTGGTTGGTACTGTGACATCCCCAAAAATAAAATATTTTTTGAAATTTAAATTTGCTGGAAATTTATTCCGTTTTTAGTAAATTCTAATTTGGAAAAATGTTTCCATTTATGGAAATTTCGAATTCCGAATTAGATATTTGTAATTAATTATTATGACTGTTGGGCAGAGATTTGATTTGACTCAACTAACTATTTGACTATGGCACTTGTATAAAAACAAAATATTTATATTAATTGCAGGAGGACAAATAGAACAGCCATGTTAAAACTAGTTGACCATGACTCCATCAGTGGGGAACATGTTGAAAGTACCTCTGAGCTGATTATTACAAGTGGAAAATAAGAGATTTGGCCATTGGAAGCCCCTCAAAATCAGGGATTTAGAAAGCTGCGAAAATTCCCAAGGGAGGGAAAAAGACCTGGGCAAAATTGATAAATAGCATATGTGAGGAGGCAGGATGCTACCAAGTATGCGGAGAAAAGAGACTATGGATTTTCCTTGCTATTATGAGCACTGCTAAGTAAGTGTGAGGCAAGAGGATAACTTCTGGAATTGAAGGACATTGCGGAGGAGGAGTTTCAAAGTTCGCCCTCATGGATTGATGGTCAGACTAGGGGGTGAATCAAGCAAGTGGTTTTGGCTGCCCTATTCTACGATTGGGAGGAACGTGGTTGTTCCTTTTGTCTTCTCGTGAATTGGTTCAGATATGTAAATCTTCTCCTTATTTGTTTGAATGATTCGTGTATCTGATATTATGCATCTAATTGTGCTAAGTTGAAATAATTTCCATGGATGACATCTATTCGTTGTAAGAAGTTTATGATCAAAGACTAAATCCTGGGAATGGTTCCCCCTGAGACAAAACGCTAGACAAAACTATCTTCAAATGAACTTGAAAGGACAGATCCACCTACAGGAGCATATTTAACTCTGAAATCAAAATTCTAGGTAGGATTGTCTATGTATAGATGAGCTTGAAAGGTACAGATCTATTTATAGGCATATGTTTACTTCTGTAATTGAAGTTCTAGCAGATCTATCTTTGAATAATTGAATTGGAAGAAGCCTGTACATATAGTACTTATAGAATTATAAATAGAAATATATATATATATATATATATACACACAGAAGGTATACGGATACCAGTGCAGTTAGTACTGCGTATAGACTACATTAAAAGAAATTTAATAAATGAAATAGAAAAACCCGCGTAGAGACCTATTGTCATAATATTCAATAAAATTTTAGAATTTCATTGCCCTAGTATAAGGTATTACAGAAGTGTAATTCTTCGTAAGAATAAGGGTTCAAAGACATTTATTCAGGACCTTTACCGATCAAATAACTTAGACTATTGTTTAATGGCATAAACTGTAGAGAATCAAAATGGTGTGAAACGCAAAGTTCAATCGGGTTTTGTCGATTGCAAACGCCGAACACAATAAAACAAAAGACCACGTTGTTTTCCGAATCACGAAATGTGAAAAGACTGTGGCCCAACACTTCGGGGTTTCAGGGTTTATGAACACCTGATGCACAAACAAAATGAAATAAGAAATGTCGAATTGAAAAATGAGAAAAGACTGTGGTCCCAGCACTTCGAGGTTTCAGGGTTCGGGATTTCGGGGTTTACGAACACCTGACGCACAAACAAAATGAAATAAGAATTGTCGAATTGCGAAATGAGAAAATTTTGTGGGCCCAACACTTCGGGGTTTCAGGGTTCAAGATTTTGGGGTTTAGTAAAGCAAAGGAAATCCATGCATATGTAACAAGCAATTCCCAAATGCTTAAATGTCAACTTTGTATTTAATCTCCTTTTAAAATCACACTCTCCAACAAATGGGATCCTTCGAGTTAACTATGCTTTGATGTGTAAGTTACTGGTGTGTAAGAATGAGACCCAAGTCAGGTAGATATACTTGCATGTTTATATTTTTGTAGGTAAAGATGCAGGACGGTAGCACGTAACTAAGTTTTCCCTTTTGTTAAACCAGAATCAAGATGAAACTATACCTACTGTTCTAGCAGTCATGAAGATCCAACCTTGCAACTAAAAACATTATTAAATCTGCATAACTTATTACTTTGACAATCTCAGACTCCCTTCTTTTTTTTAATTTTCTGTATAGATTCCCTTAGATGATGAAAATGATATAAGAAATGTCGATGTATAAACAGGAGCGGCAATGACTGAGTATTCGTTTATTTTGTAATAAGCTATACAAAGTAATAACATTACTAAAGTATCGATGCATGACTAGGATATGCATTTAATAGGATTATAGGCATATATTTGTATATTCCTGGATACCTATACAACAATTTAATATTCTAGAGCCCATTTTCTTTCGTTGAGATGTGATTCAAAAGATGTGGGCCTTTGGAATACATAGATTCCATACAATGCATAAAAATACAGACTGTACAGACAACAAGTAGTCGAAGCGCTACTGACTTTTCGCAATTCGGGGATTCGTGATGCATGTGTTCCTCCTATTCTCTATCCTTTGAAAAGGTTGAAACCCAAAATAGGGCCTAACGTCTCCTTAGCTCCTCCCTTAAGTCGCTTCTCATCCGACCAGTCCTGTGACTTGGGGCTATTCCTCCGAGTTCTTTTCGGGGTTTCGCTATTCGGGATTTCGTGACTCCAGCTACAACGATTCTAGGCCCTTCGAACTCCCGGGTCTCGAAATGCCGAAAAGGGCTTAACAGGTTTTGGCTCTTCCTTTAGCCTCCCTCCATGCGACCACGCCCTATGACCTGGGGCTAACTCCTCTAAGCGCGTCGCGATTTCGAGGTTCGTGAAGTTGTGATGCAACTCCAACCTCTCCTCCTTCTAATCCCCGAAGTCCAAAACTTCCCCTCTATTTTCCCCAAAGACGAAATGCCGAAATCTTCCCCCTTGAGAGATCAATGGTCCCGATTCTTTCGGGATTTCATGAACCAAGAGTTCACGATGCAGCGACTCCAAAATATCTTGCTGCTCCAAACCCCGAACTCTGAAATAGTGAAATTCGAAGCGCGAGATCAATGACTCCTGTTGCTTCTCATCCAACGGTCGCTACTCCTCCTGAGCTTCTGAACACTAAAAGAAAATCAATCTTAACCTCCTCACAGATCTACGAGATCCAACGGTCCACGGGATTTCGGAACTTTCCCACGAAGAAATTTCACCGTTCGTTCACTCTTCTCAAGGATCTCTGGCCAAAATGACTTGGCGTTCTTCCACCTGAACTTGACCTCTGCGAGACGATTTCGATCTCTGCCTCCCTTTGAACATTACAAAGGTGCTATCCATTCTGAGATTTATCTCTCTGAACATCAAAGGTTCCTTCAACCTAAGTCTATATATTGCCTATATACATATAAGTATGTTGGAGTAGTTTGAGAGTTAAGGGAAGTGATAGAATTTATGGAAAGAATTTACCCACATAAGCTTTTTTGTTTGAAGTAAACTAGACTGGTAAAATAATGTCATTATGGATAGAAATGAATCTTACCTTCTCTTAAATTCTAAGCTTAAACGAAATTGAATTATGTCATAGAATTTTTTTTTATGGTGAATTTGAGGTACATTACATATGGTATCAGAGAAAAAGTTACAACACTGGGCCTAAACAGGGCCACATTAATTGTTGAGTATATACTTTGATTTATGAAAAAACTAATAAATCTTGTGGTTAAAAATAGAAAGCCTTTATGTTTTGTGTTGATTATGGCAGCTCAAGAAGGTGCAGAAATCAAGATGGAAGGGAATCCGCAGCAAGGACCTCCTGGAGATCCAATACATAATAGTGATGGAAGCTCACCCACGGAGGTGTTGGAAACAATGAGGAATCTTATTGTTGAACTGCAAGTTTTCAAGGCCGACAATGAAAAATTGAAGAAAGCACAGCTGGAATAGCAAGAGATAAATGAAGTCCTGCTGCGGAGTATAGTAACCAAGAAAATCCCAAAAGATGATAACCATGATGAGGAGGACAGCAAAAGGGCCTCCAAGAATTCTGGTGCAGAAACAGAAAAAGGAGACAATTTGTCTAAAGGGACACCTTCAGCTGAAGACAAAACTATACCAGATAGAAAAAGAAAACAAATAGACCACCTTGAAGGAGAATTTAAAAAGATTAAACTAGCTACCTTTGATGGAGAATCCAGGATAGGAGAAGAAGTTGAGGCATGGTTGTTGGACATCAAAAAATAATTCCAGATCTACAACTATTCCAGCAACATGAAGGTCAAAATTGCCATCTACAATCTGAAGGGGAAGGCCAGCATTTGGTGGCAAGACCTTAAATTGGCCAAGGGCCTAAAGGAGAAATAGTTGGAATGGTCTGACTTTAAGAAGTATTTCAAGAAACAATATCTCTCTAAAAGCTATTATGAAATGAAGACGAAATAATTTTACAAGTTACGACTCGAACAGATGACAATGGAGGACCTTATAAATAAATTTATGGAACTACTAAGGTTTGTACCGTACATCCAAAAGGATAAGGTAAAAATCCAGCAATTCTTAAGCTGTTTACCATAGGCCTACCGGGACAGAATTGAGTTTGACAAACCCAAATCCTTGAGTGAGGTATTCAGGAAAGCACGAAGGTGCTATGACTAGTATAAACAGCAGGTAGAGTTTCCTAAGACCTGGAAGGATAAGAAGCAAGATCGAATGAACCAACGGAAGAAGGGATACCAACTAGCTCCTTATCGGAATGCAGCAAAAAGTTTCCCAAGGAAGGATTTTCACTCCAATCATCCGAATATGCAAGGTAGTGGTAAACCAGTAAACCTGGGAATGAAGAAGTTTGGGGACAACTCCCATGATCCATTAAAGTGTTGGGAGTGTGGAGAGCCTCATCTAAGGAGGAACTATCCACCTTTAATTGCAGCAAACAAAACTTTTGTTCACAATTTGTAGGAAGCCTCGACAATGGGAGACGTGGGCAGAAGTCTGCATTGGATAAATGCAGCCATAGATGGTCGACAAGCTGACCACCAGCCCTCGGTGGTAGAAATCGAAGTAAAATCAATGACACTCTAATTTATGTTTTAATTGGCCCTGGAGCTACGTTAAGTTATATTACTCCCCATACATTAGATTTGAATAAACTTAAGAAACTGAAGCACACAAATCATGGCTTGTACAACTAGCAACAAGTACTAAAAGAAAAGTAGTTGACTTTATTTCTGATCTTGAATTAAGCTTAGATTCTCAAAAGATAAGGACCAATCTGAACATCTTACCACTAGGATCTTATGATATGATTATCGGGATGGATTGGTTGGAACAACACAAAGC
>SNQJ01S0063216.1:55072-81135 GCA_010110895.2 Picea sitchensis
TCAGCGATGCAACTCAAGAAATGTATTAGAAAGGGATGTCAAGTTTATGCCATCCAAGTGACGAATCTATTAGAAAAAGAAGATAAGCCCAAGTTAGAAGACTTTGTTTTCCTATGTGAATTCAGAGACATGTTTGTGGATGAGATACCAAAATTACCTCCTAGAAGGGAAATAGATTTCTCCATAGACTTACTACCTGGATAAGCCCCTATCTCAAAAGCACCCTACCAAATGAGTCTACCAGAACTGACAAAATTAAAAATACAATTACAGGAATTGTTGAACAAAGAGTATATCAAACCGAGTGTCTCGCCATGGGGAGCACCAGTCCTCTTTGTGAAAAAGAAAGACGGTACTCTAATACTATGTATCGATTATAGACAAATGAACAAAATGACCATTAAGAACAAATACCCCTTACCAAGGATAAATGATCTGTTCGATCAAGTTGGTGGGGCCAAAATCTTTTCAAAATTGGATTTACGATCCGTTTATCATCAAGTTAGGATAAAAGATGAGGACATAAACAAAACATCTTTTCGAACAAGATACAGACACTACGAGTTTGTATTCATACCTTTCGGACTCACTAACGCACCAGCCACATTTATGTGCTTGATGAACAGCATTTTCAGTCAGTACTTAGACAAGTTCGTAGTAGTATTTATTGACGATATTCTGGTCTAATCTAAAACGGAGGAGGAACATGATGAACACTTAAGAATAGTTCTGCAAACATTAAGGAAACACAAACTATATGAAAAATTCGACAAATGTGACTTTTATAAAAAATAAATACAATATTTAGGACATTTCATTTCCTCGGAAGGTATTGTCGTAGACCCGAAAAAGATAAAAGTCATTATGGAATGGACAGTACCTAAGGATGTGACAGATATCCAGTCATTCATGGGAATCATCGGATATTATCGCAGATTTATAGAAGGGTTTTCCAAGATAGCCTACCCTATCACGTCATTACAAAAGAAAGGGACCAAGTTTAACTGGTCACAAAAGTGTCAAGAAAGTTTTAACAAGATGAAAGAATTATTGACATCGACGCCCATTTTGAAGGTAGCAGACCCAAATAAAGACTTCACAGTATGTGTTGATGCAAGTAAAGAGGGACTAGGTTGTGTTCTAACTCAGGAAGGGCACATGATTTGTTACGAATCTCGGAAATTAAAAGAACATGAGATAAATTATGTCACTCATGACTTAGAATTGGCAGCAGTAATACATGCCTTAAAAATGTGGTGACACTACATAATGGGCAGAAAATTCCTACTATTGACGGATAATAGCAGGGTGAAATATTTGTTTAACCAACCAGACCTTAATGCAAGACAAGCAAATTGGCTAGCCTTCCTGAGTGAATTTAGCTTCGAGGTCAAACATATCAAGGGTAAGGAAAATAAAGTAGAAGATGCTTTAAGTAGAAGAGTCCATGGGTTATCTGAGATAAATATCAGCAAGGAAGAAAGTGATCTGGAAAAAAGAATAAGGATGATAGGTATTAACGACAGAAATTACACTAAGATGATGGCAGAATTTCAAAATAGTATCGCAAACTCAGATAAACCAGATATAAGTATCAACAAGAAGGGACTATTAAGATTTAAAAACAGACTTTACATACTAGATTCAACGGAGCTAAAATTAATTGTATTAGACGAAGTGCATAAGGAACCGTATTCTGGCCATCCAGGTTACCAGAAAACAATAACAACACTCAGAAAACTATTTTACTGGCCTAATATGAAGGGCGAAATAGCAGAGTACTTGGCTAGGTACCAAGATTGTCAGCAAGTTAAGGCCGAACACCAGCATCGAGTGGGCCTATTACAACCATTACCAGTACCAGAATGGAAATGGGAGACCATATCGCTAGACTTTATAACATGTTTGCCTAAAACTCAGAAACAGAATGAATCTATCATGGTTGTAATCGATAAACTCAGTAAGTCTGCACAATTTATTCCTATAAAGTATACTTTTAAAGCTATAAACATTTCTGAAATATTCATGAAAAAAAAATTTAGACTGCATGGTATTCCTAAAATGGTGATTTTAGATAGAGACGTAGAATTCACATACGCTTTTTGGAAGGAATTGTTTGCGGGGCTAAATACTAATTTGAATTCCAGTATGAGTTATCATCCACAAACGGATGGACATACCGAAAGGACAAACCAAATCATAGAGGATATGCTCCGCATGTATGTAAGAACAAAACCGAACAAGTGGGAAGACTACCTACACTTGGTAGAATTTGCATATAACAATGGGTACCAAACTTCTGCTAAGTTGAGCCCTTTCGAAATACTGTATGGCAGAAAATGTACAACTCCAATTCGCTGGGATAACCCGGCTGATAGACTCATGGTTGGACTAGAGATGCTCCAAGAAGTGGAGAACATTGGTAAGGAAGGTACAACAGAACTTGAAAGAAGCACAGGATAGACAGAAGAGCTATGCAAATCAGAAAAGAAGACACTTGGAATTTCAAGTAGGATACCATGTTTATTTGAAGGTCAAAGCTCAAAAAATATCATTGAAGTTAGGGAATTGTGCCAAGATGGCACCCAGGTTTTGTGGGCCCTTCAAGATATTAGCTCGAATTGAAACCATAGCATATCAACTTGCACTTCCAGCTAATCTAAGAATTCATAATGTATTTCATGTTTCTTTGTTGAAAAATTATATTCATGACCCTACTCATATGATTGATTGAAACTTGGTGCAGGTGGAACCCGAAGGCAAGTTCCAAGTGGAACCGCTGGGCATTCTGGACCGGAGAGAAATAGCACTTCGAAAGAGAGTCGTCGCTCAGGTAAAGGTGCAATGGAAGCACTTTAGTCCCGAGGAGGCCACTTGGGAATTGGAGGGAGATTTGCGGAAATCTCATCCAATCCTGTTCCAGGAAAGGAACGAACACTGAGGATAGTGTTTTACTGAAGGGGGAAAGGATGTGCCATCCCCAAAAACAAAATATTTTTTGAAATTTAAATTTGCTGGAAATTTATTCTGTTTTTAGTAAATTCGAATTTGGAAATTTTTTTCCATTTATGGAAATTCCGAATTTCAAATTTGATATTTGTAATTAATTATTATTACTGTTGGACAAAGATCTAATTTGACTCAACTAACTATTTGACTGACACTTGTATAAAAACAGAATATTTATATTAATTGCAGGAGGACAAATGGAACAACCATGTTAAAATCAGTTGACCATGACTCCATGAGTGGGGAACATGTTGGAACTACCTCTGGGCTGATTATTACAAGTGGCAAATCAGAGATTTGGCCATTGGCAGCCCCTGAAAATTAGGGATTTAGAAAGCTGCGAAAATTACCAAGGGAGGGGAAAAGACCTAGGCAAAATTGATAAATAGCATATGTGAGGAGGCAGGATGCTGCCAAGTATGCGGAGAAAAGAGACTACGGATTTTCCTTGTTGTTATGAGCACTGCTGAGTAAGTATGAGGCAAGAGGATAATTGTTGGAATTGAAGGACATTGCGGAGGAGGAGTTTCCAAGTTCACCCTCATGGATTCATGGTTAGGCTAGGGGGTGAATCAGGGAAGTGGTTTTCGCTGCCCTATTTTACGGTTGGGAGGAACATGGTTGTTCCTTTTGTCTTCTCACGAATTGGTTTAGATATGTAAATCTTCTCCTTCTTTGTTTGAATGATTCGTGTATCTGATATTATGCATCTAATTGTGCTAAGTTGAAATAATTTCCATGGATGACATTTGTTTGTTGTAAGAAGTTTATGATCAAAGACTAAATCTTGGGAATGGTTCCCCCTTAGACAAAACGCTAGACAAAACTATCTTCAAATGAACTTGAAAGAACAGATCCACCTACAGGAGCATATTTAACTCTGAAATCAAAATTCTAGGTAGGATTGTCTATGTATAGATGAGCTTGAAATGTACATATCTATTTGTAGGCATATGTTTACTTCTGTAATTGAAGTTCTAGCAGATCTATCTTTGAATAATTGAATTGGAAGAAGCATGTACATATAGTACTTATATATATACAGAAGGTATATGGATACCAGTGCAGTTAGTACTGTGTACAGACTACATTAAAAGAAATTTAATAAATGAAATAGAAAAACCCATGCAGAGACCTATTGTCATAATATTCAATAAAATTTTAGAAGTTCGTTTCCCTCGTATAAGGTATTACAGAAGTGTACTTCTCTATAAGCATAAGGGTTCGGAGACATTTATTTAGGACCTTTACTGATAAAATAACTTAGACTATTGTTTAATGGCATAAACCGTAGAGAATCAAAATGGTGTGAAAGCAGAGGTCAATCGGGTTTCGGTGATTACAAACGTCGAACACAAAAAAACAAAATACCACGTTGTTTGCCGAATCGAAAAATGCAAAAAGACTGTGGCCCAACACTTCGGGGTTTCGGGGTTTACGAACACCTGACGCACAAACAAAATGAAATAAGAAATGTCGAATTGCGAAATGAGAAAAGACTGTGGGCCCAACACTTCGGGGTTTCGGGGTTCGAGATTTTGGGGTTTATGAACACCTGACGCACAAACAAAATGAAATAAGAATTGTCGAATTGAGAAATGAGAAGGGTCTCTGGGCCCAGCACTTCGAGGTTTTGGGGTTCAGGATTTCGAGGTTTAGTAAAGAAAAGGAACTCCATGCATATGTAACAAGAAAGTATCGAATGCCGAAATGTCAACTTTGTATTAAATCTCCTTTTAAAATCACACGCTCCAACAAATGGGATCCTTCGAGTTAACTATGCTTTGATGTGTAAGTTACTGGTGTGTAAGAATGAGACCCAAGTTAGGTAGATATACTTGCATGTTTATATTTATGTAGGTAAAGATGCAAGATCGTAGCATGTAACTGAGTTTTCCCATTTATTAAACTAGAATCAAGATGAAACTATACCTATTTTTCTAGCATTCATGAAGATCCAACCTTGCAATTAAAAGCATAATTAAATGTGCAGCACTGATTACTTTGACAATCTCAGACTCTCTTCTCTTTTTTAATTCTCTGTATAGATTCCATTAGATGATGAAAATGATCTAAGAAATGTCAATGTATAAATAGGAGCGACAATGACTGAGTATTCATTTATTTTTTAATAATCTATACAAGGTAATAACATTACTAAAGTATCGATGCATGACCAGGATACGCATTTAATAGGATTATAGGCATATATTTGTAGATTGTTGGATACATGTACAACAGTTTAATATTCTAGAGCCCCTTTTCTTTCATTGAGATGTGATTCAAAATATGTGGGCCTTTGGAATACATAGATTCCATACAATGCATAAAAATTCAGACTATACAGACAACAAGTAGTCGAAGCGCTACCGGCTTTTCGCGATTTGGGGATTCGAAATGCATGTGTTCCTCCTGCTCTCTATCCTTTGAAAAGGCCGAAACCCAAAATAGGGCCTAACGGTTCCTTAGCTCCTCCCTTAAGTCGCTTCTCATACAACCAGTCCTGTGACTTGGGGTTATTCCTTCGAGTGCCTTTTGGGGTTTCGCGATTCGGGATTTCACGACTCCGGCTACAACGATTCTAGGCCCTTTGAACTCCCGGGTCCCAAAATGACAAAAAGGGCTTAATGAGTTTTGGCTCTTCATTTAGCCTCCGTCCATGCGACCACACCCTATGACCTAGGGCTAACTTCTCTAAGCGTGTCGTGATTTCAGGGTTCGTGAATTTTTGATGCAACTCCAACCTCTCCTTCTTCTAATCCCCAAAGTCCGAAACTTCCCCTCTGTTTTCCCCGAAGACAAAATTATGAAATCTTCCCCCTTGAGAGATCAATGGTCCCGATTCTTTCGAGATTTTGTGAACCGAGATTTCACGATGCAGTGACTCCAAAATCCCTTGCTTCTCCAAACCCCGAACTCCGAAATAGAAAAATTTGAAGCACAAGATCAACGGCTCCTATTGCTTCTCATCCAACAGTCACTACTCCTCTTGAGCTTTTGAACGCTAAAAGATGATCAATATTAACCTCCTCACAGATCTACGAAATCCAACGGTCCACGGGATTTCGGCACTTCCCCACGAAGAAACTTCACCGTTCGTTCACTCTTCTCAAGGATCTCTGGCCAAAATGACTTGGCGTTCTTCCACCTGAACTTGACCTCTGTGAGACAATTTCAATCTCCGCCTCCCTTTGAACACTTCAAAGGTGTTATCCCTTCTAAGATTTATCTCTCTGAACATCAAAGGCTCCTTCAACCTAAGTCTAGATATTGCCTATATACATATAAGTATGTTGGAGTAGTTTGAGAGTTAAGGGAAGTGATAGAATTTATGGAAAGAATTTACCCACATAAGATTTTCTGTTCGAAGTAAACTAGACTGATGTAATAATGTCATTATGGACAGAAATGAATCTTACCTTCTTTTAAATTCTAAGCTTAAACGAAATTGAATTGTCATAGAATTTTTTTTTTTTATGGTGAATTTGAGGTACATTACAGGTACTCATTCAAAACCAAAGATAATAGAATATTATAATAATATAATAATGGAACTTTTGGTACCGATTACATAAATAATGTAACTTTTGGTATTCATGACATTTTCAATTGAATAGAAGAGAAGAAAAAGAATTGGCTTGTAGAGTCACATTTTAGTGGTAGGTTTCAGTTTGGAGATTGGGTCAGGAACCTTCCCAATTCATTTTGAAGCATAAAACTATATTTTTTGTGGTCAAAACATTGTGATCATAAAACACAATCCTTCATATGCTATTCTACACATTTAGACCTTTCCAACGGTGTGAAAATCACCTCAATCAAAGCTCATATGTGAAATTTACTATAAGTTGACCTACCATATTGACTACCATGGCATGAGTGGATGCCATGTCAACCCCCATTACTCACACATGTGGGGCTATCCACATGTAGAATTTCAAGAATATTCTGTAAGGTCCAAAATATTATCACTAATTAAGGGTTGAGGATGCAAAAACCCCAACCTTGTACAACTATTGGGCTATGTTAAATATTGAGCCACTAGGAAGAGAAGGTGTTCCATTGTGGAGGAGGTAGGAGATTCTATAGAAACTATTCATGCCATAGTGTCAAAGACAAATCCATAGTGAGTACCCATTTATTTGTACTTGTTTTTCATAACTAAAGAAAAGAGAGCAAAGCATAGGCCTCACCTTCTATCTGGGTTTTCTCCCATATTGGGTTTTCCAGGATACATCTTCTATTCATTTGTGTGGATGGTGTGTTCATTTGATTATTCTTTCACTTTCGTATTTTAGTAATTTTTATACACTTGAGTAATAAATTAGTAATAATTAATCTAGGATCTAAGAAAACAAATTGCATAATCTATTTAGAGTATTATAAGATCTGTTGTGACAAATTATTGTAGTGAAATATCCATGATAGTTTATAGATAATTATTTATGGATTATTCTTTAAGTACGCATAATAGCTTTAAAAGAAAATGAATGCCTCAATAGATGCATTGAGTATGTTGTATCGTTTGAAATTGGGAAATCTAATCCATACACGATTTAAATAAGTGGTTGAAATATTTGAAACCCAACAAACCAAACCATAGGTTCATAGTAGACAACTATGCTTGAATATGCTTGACCTTCTGCAAAGCGATTGAAAGACAAGACAACATTCACTGGTAAGATAGCTATTCCTAAATTATTAGTAAATTCATTGTACCCTACTATACTCATTCTAGTTTTTTTTTAATAGAATAAACAATGTAACATCCCGCTCTTGCATGCCCTAAGAGAACTTATTCTTTGAAGACACTTGCTAACAAGTGGTATGGATTATTATACTATCGGTCATTCGATTATGATTATGAGACATTATGGATTGATGATATGTTATTTTTTTCTATTCTCATAGACAGGTGTTATTGACTGAGTTCTCCTAAGTGTGCAGGACTTTGGACATTGAGGATGTAGAGGCATCGATGAAACCCCTTGGACTTTGGATCGAGTCAGGGAGTGGACTGTTGGGTTTGAATGTTGTTG
This sequence comes from Picea sitchensis, assembly GCA_010110895.2. Classification (NCBI taxonomy): domain Eukaryota; kingdom Viridiplantae; phylum Streptophyta; class Pinopsida; order Pinales; family Pinaceae; genus Picea; species Picea sitchensis. Next base: position 63,121 of record SNQJ01S0063216.1, read on the forward strand.
ATGTGACATATGTACGTATGATTAGATGTTATGATGATTGAATATTATCACTGACATGATTCGTTGATGGATGCAGGATGACGATAGCTTGTCAACCAGACTCACATGTGGAGTAGAGGGGTCACACATGACAACCAGAGACTTTGAGGGAGAGGTGTGGGAGCAGCCTTGCCATAGCCTACTAGCACTCCCACTGTGGCTCGAACTGTAGGTTAATGATTACCTAGTTTAAGAAGGCCCACGATGTCGTGAGGGCAGACTGCGATAGTCACTCACGATGATTCTAAGGGGTGAGCAATAAGGCAGGGGCATTATTCCTTAGAGGCCCTTAGTCTCCCACAAAATCCCCTAGCGGAGTATTGACTCCAGGGGTTTTTGACATCTACCAAAGTCAGTCAAGAGGCGAGTGGCGCCCTTGGATCACGTAGTGTGCCCTGAAGGGAACGTCGTGCAAGGAAAACAAAAAGAGGTGAGTGTCACCCTTGGAGCACCTAGTGCATCCTGAAGGGAATTTCACGATTTTAACTGGTAAGTGAATAAACCTAGACGGCCTTAAAATGAATGACATGATAAGTAATATTTAAAAACAATTTTCCCTAATAAAAATGTCGCCCAACCTAGAGAAATTAAAACCTAGGTCTAAGTAGCACTTTTTTTTTTCTTTTGTTAGTTTGTCCGTGACTTGTGGGACTAACCTGTGGCTGAGAAACCGCAACTCAGGGGCATCTAAGCCGTCAAAATCACCCGAGGATCGTACCCGACCTGAGCCACACCAACCCTTAACATGGATGGCTTTTTGTCCCTACAAGTTTCGAACCGGTGACTTTAACATCACAAAGTGCCTTAAAAACACACTCCATCACCAACTGTCCTACACCTCGGGGATAGGTCTAAGTAGCACTTGCAGTCAATAATAATAATAATAATAATAATTAAACATGTAACAAGAAGGGGGGGTTAGAAATTCAAATTAATTTATTAAAATCAAATTATTATGGAGGATTAAAATTTTCAAAAGGGAAATGGTTGTTTTATCTACATATGCTAATTCAATTTTTAGTTAAAAAGAAAAAGGGTAAATGGTTGTTTTATCTACATATGCTAATTTAATTTTTAGTTAAAAATAAAAAGGGGTAAATGGTTGTTTTATCTACACTTGTTAAATTGATTTTTAGTTAAAAAGGAAAAAGAGGGAAACTTAAAAGAATTAGGAAACTTAAAGAAAAAGGGGAAACCTAAAGAAAAGGGGAAACATAAAGAAAAAGTTGAATGTCTAACTTAGTAAGGAATCTTTCCTTAGGAACTTGCTATTTATGAACTCAAATAGGAATTAAGTAAGGCATAAGTCATTTAAGATTTATAAGAGAATTTTGGGACACCAAGGAGCATTTTTAGGAATGCTTTTAGGTGGGTGAGGGAAATAGGAACAATTAAATAATTAATAAAATTAATTTTCTGGTGCAACTAGGGGATGGGTAACATGTGTACGGGGGAGGTTTTTTCTTAATTAAAATTTATGAAAAATGAATTTAAGGAGAATTTGGGAAACTAATTACCTAAAAAAATCTATAAAAAGGATGGAGGAGTAGGAGTATGGATCGGATCTTTATGTGTAACGTTACGCTGTTGAATTTTCCTTGACTGCACTTTCTCTTATGGGAGCTAGGATACCCAGGTCGGGTAATGAGTGGTAGCTTGACCTTGCGAGGTCAGTTGGGTGCTAGTTGTTATATGGTATTGTGTGTGTGGCCCCTTTGCGGCTCAGGGGGCTCAGGCGGAAGAAGAGTACCCCTAGCGTTGGCTGGGAGGTACCGGTGAGGTCACATTGGTCGACAAGCAGGAGCTGAACGGAGCGTGCGCGAGACAACGACTCAGAGCTTACACATTTGGATATGGTACACATGCGTATAGTTTTGAATGGTAGTTTAATATTGTTCCCGCTCTTTCCTTATTGTACTTCTATTGTGTAAATATTATGTTTTACTTAGTCTTTTATAATCAATGAATTTAAAGTCATCCCAGCCTTACGCTCGCTGCATTTTGAATTGATTCCCTTAGCGAACCTAAACCCTGATTGCTATGACTTTTATGTATTTTTTTTATTGATTATTACGAAGAAATTTGTGTTTTTCCCTTATACCTTTAGTCATTATTCTATGCCTGAGCAGTCGGCCAGGAGTTGTAATCGACAGTCGTCACTTCGGTGTTTAAATACCTATAGATTCAAATGCCCTGCTTTCCTGTGCATGGATGATGAGTGAAGGATAAATTTTTCACCCAGTCATTTATCTCTTACTTATCTCTACATTTTTCTATGATGATTTATCCCTGATCTTTGCGCCTTCTTGTGATTGAGTATCTCTGTGTTTTGTTGGATTCATCTCGGATCGATTAATCTCTACAATTTCCTAGCATATTATCTCTGTGTTTTCTTGAATGATAAATATTTGCGTTGAATGATACGTCTCTACATTCTTTTGGATGGTTATCTCCGCGTTTTTGAAAGGTTCATCTTTGAATGTTTATCTTTGTTCTTTTTCTTTTGATTGATTATCTATGTGGTTAGAATGATTAATCTCTCAAGGATTAATCCATGAATTCCTTGGCTCCTGGAAAAAAGGGGAAAAAGAAAATTATTCACAATTCTACAGCGAATTGATACACAACTTTTACACCATGACTTACCCAACGCTGGATTAGGAAAAACCTATGTGTATTGTTTATTTATTTCTCTTCGTGAACAACTAAATACTCTCTGCATTTTTAATATCACCTTCGCATTTGGTTGTTTATTTCTCCCAACGATTTTCCCTAATAATCTCAGTGTTTTTGATGATCACCTCTGCGTTTTCACTATGTAAATGGTGGTGTTTTTACTATGTAAATGACGGCATTTTTACTATGTAAATGGTGGCATTTTTACTGTGTAAATGGTGGTGTTTTTACTGTGTAATGGTTGAGAATTATTACTTTTATTAGACAACAATTTATACTTTATTGAGAGTTTGGATAGAGATTATATACTGTATTGACAACGATATAATGCACAGCAATATATATTGACAATGATATAATGCACAACATTATTATACTCTATTGACAACGATACAATAATGGACAACGATTATTATACTTTGAGTTTGGATAGCGATTCATACTCTATTGACAGTTTGGATAGCGATTTATACTCTATTGACAACGATATATATTGCACAAATTTTGCATTCATATTTTTGGCAATTTTACTCTGTGATTTAATACATTTTGACTGCAAATTTACTCTGTGATTTAATATGTATTGACTGTGAATTTAATCTGCGATTTTATTACATATTGACTGCGAATTTTAATCTGCAATTTAATACATAATTGACTGTGAATTTACTCTGCGGTGTTAATACATATTGACTGTGAATTCATATGTTGGACAACGTTTATTTTATTAGACAACATGGTGGATAGCGATTTATTAGATAGCAATCTAGTTATTTCCTTAATTACCGAAAAACTATATATTTAGATAGTGAGTTGGTGAATTCCTTGATGATAAGACAACTATATATATATATTTATAATGGTTAAATCCTTTTAATGGACAACAAATCCTCGACAACATCCTTATATAAAATAGACAACAAATTATATATATATAATCAACAACAGATTTTTATATGATAGACAATGTTTCTTATCTAGACAACATTATATATGATTAATCCCTTACTTAGACAACGAATTTTATTGTTATTTCCATGTCATTTCCTTTTTACTGTTAATTCTTTATTAATGGACAACAATCACTTGGTTGTTGAGAGTTAGCACATGGATTTATTGATTGATTTCTTCTTAATAGAAAACATGGTTAGAAAACATTAATAGCACATGATTAGCAATGGACAGAAATATTATTATGGGACAGCAACATCATTGCTAAACGTAGGTTTACTAATAGACAGAGACATAATTAATAGATAGCAATTTTATTATATTGTTTATGTTTAAAAGATAGAAAATTCCTCCTTAGGAAAATACTTATCAGATATCTAGAATTGGAAATTAGCTACAATGAACTAATTGTTTGATAATAATTATTTTAATGTGTACAGATTGATGTATGTTTGCAATAGAATTGTTGCACAAGGAATTTAATGTGTTATATTAATATTATAGTCATTAGTTTCCCTTGCATCTTGTTCACTTGTCGATTGGTTCTTGGGTTAGTCATTATGTGGTTTGACAGTTAACTCAGTCTCCTAGCATGTTGAAATTTTCTTGGGTTATTGGTCTAGATGTGTCATGTCACACCTTGGTTATTGTGACTCCCATCGTCTAGTGATGGCATGATTCATGATGAGTGGATCATTGCACGCCCTAATGGATAGAGGTGAATGATAACCTGGCCAGAGTCTGTGCTTCCTGATGTGGGCATTGTTTGTTGATTTTGATTTGGTACTTGATTATGTAACGCCTCAATGCATTGGTTTGCGCATCGTAGAGGTATCTATTACTGTTCGTCAAACTCGTTGTGTCGGGTGGTTGATGTTGTATTTTAGCTTGTAGGCATTGTCTTGGTTGTGTCGGGCAAGTAGTCGATTTTATCTGCCTTTGATTTTCGCATGTTTCACCTAGATGCTTGATACGCTAGTGTGTTGAGTCGTTGTTGTATGTTTCTTGATCTACGTGCGTTGTGTTCATCGTCAAGTTTTTTGATTTAACTGTTTTCATTGTCGCCTTCCTACTTTAAAAAAAATGCACTTGCTTGCGTCGCTTGTAGTCATAACAACGGGGTCATTACATATGGTATCAGAGCGGGTTCAACCCTGCAACTGTGGATCGCCAGGCTTCCCACTGCAGTAAACCCTTGAGTATTATCCTAGTGCTAATTAAAAATTTAACGTGTCCATGTGGTGATCTCGTTTAGAGGACACCATAGAGTTTCACAACGTGTTGTCATGGAAGAAGGTGTGATGCCTCCAGAAGTTCCCGTGTCCTCGAATTCTAACCCCCAGCGGGGAAAAACAAGCCTTTGGGCTAGATTCAATTGTTGTAAGGGATGATGATGGACTGACAAGGTCCTTCTAGAGATTGCCAGAGGCCTTGATTCACCATTTGCACTGAGATGAGGCCAGGGCACATATACCCCTGAGGGTCCACAACGCACCCAGCCAGTACCATTAGTATTCACCGTGAACTCGAGAAGGTCAAATTTACTGAGTTCTTTGGTGCCCCGGATAGTACAGCCACCAAGGCATGGTTGGAGAATATGGTGATGTTCTTTTTCAGTTTTCGAATATACCTCCAACATGAAGGTACGCATGGTGGTATTTCCACTGAAGGGGAGTTATCGTCTATGATGGAAGACACTCCTGTCACATTTGAACATGGTTGTCAAAGATGTGTCATGGGAACTTTTGAGGAACAGTTCCAAGAGAGGTATCTTTCTAAGGAATTCAATGAGCGTCAGCTCAACGAGTTCAATGCCTTGCAACAGGGAAGTCATACGGTGCCCGATCACGAGGCCTGTTTTTGGAGCTTCTTTGGTATGCTCCGCACTTGAATACCGAGAAACTTAATGTCAATAGGTTCTTGTTTGGCCTTAATGTCAGCATCCATGAAAAGGTTAGGATTATGATGCCTCAAACCTTGTATGAGGTTATTCACAAGGCCCTCATAACAGATGAGGAGATTATCAATGGGGTTCAGAGTAGGACTCCAGCGAGAGCCGTGGGGTAGGTATCATCTGGTGCGCAGTAGCTTTAGACACCAGCTAAACTTTCACCAGTATATCGTGGCTTCCAGAGAGGATCTAGTTTCACTACACATCGGTGACCAAAACCTCAGCAGCAGACTCCTTATCATCATTGACCAGACCCTTAGTAACTTGATAGATCTTGGTGCTATCGAGAGTTTCATTATCTAGTGCAGCTCTAAAAAGAATTAAGGTAAAGGTAGTCGAACAGGATGATTTTAGATTTTTAGAGATGGCTTCAGAAGCCAAACAAAAGTTTGGAGGGAAGGTTATGGGTTGTAGCCTTGACCTAGGAGAGTTTGTCACCAGGGCCAACCTGTACGTCATGATTTTAGGATCTTATGACGTCGTGATCAGTATGGACTGGTTGGAGTCGCATGAGGAGATACTCAACTGTAAGATGAAATGGTTGAGCTTGTTCGATGATGAGGGACATAAACACATGATTGTAGGGTGAAACCAGGGAGTTTCCATGAGTTTCATCTCTTCCTTGTAGCTATGGAAGAGCATGCGCAAGGGATGTAAGATTTATGTGATCCTTGCATTAAACGAGAAGGGAGTAGAGGAAGGTCTAGAACATATTTTGATGGTGAGAGAGTTGTGGATGTCTTCCCTAAGGAGTTACCTGAGATGCCTCCAGAGAGGGAATTGGATGTTACCATAGACCTAAAACCGGGGACTAAACCGATAGCAAGAACACTTTATTGGATGTCAACCCTAGAGTTATAGTAGTTGAGAATTCAACTGAAGGAGTTGCTAGACCTCGGGCTTATACATCCCACTGTGTCACTATGGGGTGTGCCTATTATTTTCATACGAAAGAAGGATGGGTAGTGGAGACTCTGCATTGACTATCGTCAACTTAACAAGGCAACAATCAAGAATCAGTATCCGTTGCCAAGGATTGATTATCTGTTTGATCAGATGAAAGGAATAACGGTGTTTTCAAAGATTGACTTGTGATTGGGGTATCACCAGTTATGGATCAAGGAGGATGACGTCCCTAAGACCACCGTTAAGATGAGGTTTGGAAAATACAAGTTTATTGTTTTACCATTTGGACTGACGAATGCCCCTGGGGTATTTATGAGTTTGATGAACAGGGTGTTTCGCGAATACTTGGAAAAGTTCGTCTAAGTATTCATTGATGATATTTTTATTTACTCTCAGATGATGGAGGAGCATGATTAACACTTTTTCATGGTACTACAGTGTCTGCAAGAGAACAAATTGTTGGGAAATTATCTAATTGCTCGTTTTATCAATCGAAGATTCACTACTTAGGGCATGTCATCTCTGACGAAGGTATTTTCGTGGATCCAACAAAGTTCAAGGCTATTATGGAATGGCCTGCGGTGATGAATGTACCCAAAGTGCGCAACTTCATGGGTTTAGTGAGATACTATCAATGGTTCGTCGAGGGTTTTTCAAAGATAGCAAATCATACACAAAATTACAGAAGAAGAATAAGAATTTTGTTTGGACTGAGAAATGTGCGGAATCATTTCAGAGGCTCAAGGAGTTGTTGACAACAACACTGATACTAAAGGTCCTTGACATGGACACAGACTTCTTGGTATGTAATGACACATCCAAATAAGGCTTAGGCAGAGTCTTGATGCAAGACGAGCGAGTGATCTCTTACATCTCGAGAAATTCAAGAAGGCATGAGAAGAACTATGTGACGCACAATTTGGAGTTGTTAGCCATAGTTTATGCCTCAAGAGTTTGGAGTCACTACTTTATTGGATGGAAATTCGAACTAAAAATAGACCACTGTGGACTACAACACATTTTTATGCAAAGCGACTTGAACGTGCGACATCGGCATTGGTCGAAATTGCTTTGCGAGTACGATTTCAAGATTACTTACATAAAGGGAATAGTGAATAGAGTGGTTGATGCATTGAGTCGAAGATCGCGCATATTTTTGGTGATGCCTCTTTAGACGAATCTACGTGAAAAGATTCTAACTTTACTGTGTGACAATGACTGGTACAAAGAGGTCAAGGTTTTATCGGACAAAACATAACGATGGTACCTAGATTTGAAGGATTTACGTTGGACAATGATGGATTATTGAGATTTAAAAATCAAATTTACGTACCATTGAACGATAAGTTAGGATTTTGAACCTAAACAAGGCTCACAGAGCAGTGTACCTGGCTCACCTAGAGTTACAAAGATGAGGGAAGACCTTAAACCCTTATTCTTCTGGAAAGGAATGAAGGAAAACATAGTCAACTACGTGGAAAGATTTCTATAATGTCAGCAGGTGAAGGATGAACATAGACATCCAGAAGGATTACTATAGCCACACTCTATTCCAGAATCGAAATGGGAGGTCATTTCGATGGATTTCATTGTTGGATTTCCACCGACGGTAGGGAGACACGACTCGATTTTTGTAGTAGTCAACACTCTGACGAAGAGTGCTCATTTTATTCATGTGCGTATGATGTATCAGACACCTGACATAGATAGAGTTTTCATTAATGAGATTGTGAGGCTGCATGGCATGCCTAAGAGGATTATATCCTATCAAGGATCGGTATTTACTAGATGATTTTGGACTAGTTTCCAAGAGGCCTTGGGAACCCAACTTAAGTTTAGTATTGTGTATCACCCGGAGACAGAAGGGCATACCAAATGAACAAACCAAATCTTGGAGGACATGTTGCGCATGTACGTGATGGACCAACAAAAGCGTTGGGAAGAATTCTTTGCACTGGTAGAATTTGCATATAACAACAGTTATCAAATCACCATTAAGATGGTGCCTTTTGAGTTTCTTTACGGGTGACCGTGTCAGATGCCTTTGAGTTGGGATCAGCTTGAGGATAGGGTCCTGGTGGGATCGGAAGAGATCCAAGAAATGGAATATCAATGCAAACTATAAATACAAAAGACCAAGGAAGCGCATGATCAACAATAGAGTTATGTCGATGTGCATCATGTCGATCATAGTTATAAAGATTGTCGATCAAGTATTCTTGCGGGTGAAACCTCATAAGATCTCTATCAAGTTTGGAAAGGTGTTAAACTCTCTCCTAGGTTCAAGGAATCTTGAGAGATTGTGGAAAGCAGAGGGCAGTGGTCTATTTGACTAGCCTTGCCTGATTCTTTGAGGCATACGCACTATGTCTTTCACGTCTCTGTTTTGAGACATTATGTTAGTGATCCTACTCATGTTGCTGACATGAGTACCTTGCAGGTATCATATGAGGGTGCGCTCATGGCTAAGCCAATCTGCATCCTGGACCATCACATTTGACATCTACAACATTGAACAGTATATTAGGTCAAGGTCCAGTGGGACAACTATAGTCCGCACTCGACGACCTGGGAGGATGCATTAGATATGCGCCAGCAGATTCCATTTTTGTTGATATATAGACTTATGATACTGTGATACACCTTATTTTGGCACTTATATACAGTGAAACTTCGAGACAAAGTTTAAAACAAGAGGAGGTGTATGTAACATCTTGCTCTTGCGCGCCCTAAGTGAACTTATTGTTTGAGGACACTTGCTGGAAAGTGATTCAGATTATTATACTATTGGTCGTTCAATTATGATTATGAGACATTATGGATTGATGATATGTTATTTTAAGTATTCGCATAGACAAGTGCTATTGACTGGGTTCTCCTGATTGTGCAGGAATTTGGACATTGAGGATGTAGAGGCATCGATGAAACCCCTTGGACTCCAGATCGAGTTAGGGAGTGGACTGTTGGGTTTGAATGTTGTTGATGTGACATATGTACATATGATTAGATGTTATGATGATTGAATATTATTGTTGACATGATTCATTGATGGATGCAGGTTGACGATATCTTCCCAACCAGACTCACATTTGGAGTAGAGGGGTCACGCATGACAACCAGAGACTTTGAGGGAGAGGTGTGGAAGCAGCCCTGCCATAGCCTACTAGCACTCCCTCTGTGGCTTGAACTGTAGGTTAACGATTACCTAGTTCAATAAGTCCCACGATGTCGTAAGGGCAGACTGCAACAATCGCTCACGATGTTTCTAAGGGGTGTGCAATAAGGAAGGGGACTTATTCCTTAGAGGCCCTTAGTCTCCCACAAGATCACCTGGTGGAGTATTGACTCCAGGTATTTTTGGCATCTACCAAAGTTAGTCAAGAGGCGAGTGCCACCCTTGGAGCACATAGTACGTCCTGAAGGGCATGTCGTGCAAGGAAAACGAAAAGAGTTGAGTGGCACCTTCGAAGCACGTAGTGTGTCCTGAAGGGCATGCCGCGCAAGAAAAACAAAAAGAGACGAGTGGCACCCTTGGAGCACCTAGTGTGTCCTGAAGGGCACGTCTCGATTCTAACTGGTAAGTGAATAAACCTAGACGGTCATAAAATGAATGATGTTATAAGTAAGATTTAAAAAAAAATTCCCTAATAAAAATGTCACCCAGCCTAGAGAAATTAAAACCTAGGTCTAAGTAGCACTTGCGGTAAATAATAATAATAATAATAATAATAATAATAATAATTAAACATGTAACAAGAAGGGGGGGTAAGAAATTCAAATTACTTTATTAAAATCAAATTATTATGGAGGATTAAAATTTTAAAAAGGGAAATGGTTGTTTTATCTACATATGCTAATTTAATTTTTAGTTAAAAAGAAAAAGGGTAAATGGTTTGTTTTATCTACATATGCTAATTTAATTTTTAGTTAAAAAGAAAAAGGGGTAAATGGTTGTTTTATCTACACTTGCTAAACTGGTTTTTAGTTAAAAAGGAAAAAGAGAGAAACTTAAAAGAATTAGGAAACTTTAAAAAAAAGGGGAAACCTAAAGAAAAAGATGATTGTCTAACTTAGTAAGGAATCTTTCCTTGGGAACTTTCTATTTATGAACTCAACTAGGAATTAAGTAAGGCGTAAGTCATTTAAGATTTGTAAGAGAATTTTGGGACACCAAGGAGCGTTTTTAGGAATGCTTTTAGGTGGGTGAGGGAAATAGGAATAATTAAATAATTAATAAAATTAATTTTCTAGTGCAACTAGGGGATGGGTGACATGTGTACGGGGAGGTTTTTTCCTAATTAAAATTTATGAAAAAGGAATTTAAGGAGAATTTGGGAAACTAATTACTTAAAAAATCTATAAAAAGGACAGAGGAGGAGGAGTATGGATCGGATCTTTATGTGTAATGTTACAGTGTTGAATTTTTCCTTCACTGAACTTTCTCTTGTGGGAGTTGGGATACCTAGCTCAGGTAACGAGTGGTAGCTCAACCTTGCGAGGCGAGTTGGGTGCTAGTTGTTCTCTGGCATTGTGTGCATGGCCCATTTTTGGCTCGGGGAGCTCAGGGGGAAGAAGAGTATGCCTAGCGTTGGTTGGGAGGTATCGGTGAGGTCATATCAATCGACAAGCAGGAGCTGGACGGAGCGCGTACGGAACGACTCAGAGCTTTCGCATTTGTCTATGGTACACATGCATATATTTTTGAATAGTAGTTTAATATTGTTCCTACGCTTTCATTACTATACTTTTATTGTGTAAAGATTATGTTTTACTCATTGCTTTATAATCAATAAACTTAAAATCATCCCATCCTTACACTCACTGCATTTTGAATCGATTCCCTTGGCGAACCCAAACCCTGATTGCTATGAATTTTTTGTATTTGTTTTATTGATTATTACGAAGAAATTTGTGTGTTTCCCTTATCCCTCTAGTCATTAGTTTGTGCCTGAGCAGTCAGCCAGGAGTCGAACCGATGGTTGTCACTTCGGTGTTTAAAGACCTATAGATTCAAATGCCCTACTTTCCTTTGCATAGATGATGAGTGAAGGATAAATTTTTCTCCCAGTCATCTATCCCTTACTTATCTCTGTGTTTTTCTCTAATGATTTATCCCCCATCTTTGCTCCTTCTTGTGATTAAGTATCTCTTCATTTTGTTGGATTCATATCGAATCGATTCATCTCTGCGATTTCCTAGCATATCGTTTATGTGTTTTCTTGAATGATAAATCTCTACATTGAATGATACGTCTCTGCATTCTTTTGGATGGTTATCTCTGCGTTTTCGAAAGGTTCATCTTAGAACATTTATCTTTGTTCTTTTTATTGTGATTAATTATCTATGCGGTTAGAATGATTAATCTCTCAATGATTAATCCATGAATTCCTTGGCTCCTGGCAAAAAGGGGAAAAACATTTTTATTGCCAATTCTACATCGAATTGCTAGACAAATTTTACTCCATGAATTACCCAACGCTGGATTGGGAAAAACCTCTGCGTATTGTTTCTTTATTTCTCTATGCGAACAACTTAATACTCTCTGCATTTTTAGTATCACCTTCGCGTTTGGTTATTTATTTCTCCCAACGATTTTCCCTAATAATCTCAACATTTTTTATGATCACCTTTGTGTTTTCACTGTGTAAATGATGGTGTTTTTACTATGTAAATGGTGTCGTTTTTACTATGTAAATGATGGCGTTTTTACTTTGTAAATGGTGGTGTTTTTACTATGTAAATGGTGGCATTTTTACTATGTACATGGTTGCATTTTTACTATGTAATGGTAGAGCTTTTTTACTTGTGTAATGGTTTAGAATTATTACTTTTATTAGACAACGATTTATACTCTATTGACAGTTTGGATAGCGATTATATACTCTATTGGCAGTGATATAATGCACAACGATATAATGCACAGTGTAATTATACTCTATTGACAATGATACAATAATGCACAGTGATTACTATACTCTGAGTTTGGATAGCGATTCATACTCTATTGACAGTTTGGATAGCGATTTATACTCTATTGACAACGATATATATTGCACAAATTTTGCATCCAGATTTCTTGCAAATTTACTCTGTGGTTTAATACATTTTGACTGTGAATTTACTCTTTGTTTTAATACGTATTGACTGTGAATTTACTCTGTGATTTTATTACATATTGATTGTGAATTTTACTCTACGATTTAATACATAATTGACTGCAAATTTACTCTGCGGTGTTAATACATATTGACTACGAATTCATATGTTGGACAACGTTTATTTTATTAGACATCATGGTGGATAGTGATTTATTAGATAACAATCTGGTTATTTCCTTGATTACCAGACAACTATATATTTAGACAGCGAGTTGATGAATTCCTTGATGATAAGACAACTATNATGATAGACAATGGATAGTGATTTATTAGATAACAATCTGGTTATTTCCTTGATTACCAGACAACTATATATTTAGACAGCGAGTTGATGAATTCCTTGATGATAAGACAACTATATATATATATAATGGTTAAATCCTTTTAATGGACAACAAATCCTCGACAACGTCCTTATATAAAATAGACAACAAATTATATATATATAATCGACATCAGATTTTTATATGATAGACAATGTTTCTTATCTACACAACATTATATATGATTAATCCCTTAGACAACGAATTATATTGTTATTTCCCTCTCATTTCCTTTTTATTGTTAATTCTTTATTAATGGACAACGATCACTTGGTTGTTGACAGTTAAATCCTTTTAATGGACAACAAATCCTCGACAACGTCCTTATATAAAATGGACAACAAATTTTATATATATAATCGACATCAAATTTTTATATGATAGACAATGTTTCTTATCTACACAGCATTATATATGATTAATCCCTTAGACAACGAATTATATTATTATTTCCCTCTCATTTCCTTTTTATTGTTAATTCTTTATTAATGGACAACGATCACTTGGTTGTTGACAGTTAGCACATGGCTTTATTGATTGATTTCTTCTTAATAGATAGCACATGGTTATACAACATTAATAGCACATGATTAGCAATGGACATAAATATTATTATGGGACAGTGACATCATTGCTAGACGTAGGTTTACTAATAGACAAATACATAATTAATAGATAGCAATTTTATTATATTGTTTATGTTTAAAAAATAGCAAATTCCTCCTTAGGAAAATACTTATCGGATATCTGGAATTGGAAATTAGCTACAATGAACTAATTGTTTGATAATAATTATTTTAATGTGTATAGATTGATGTATGTTTGCAATAGAATTGTTGCGCAAGGAATTTAATGTGTTGTATGGATTTTATAGTCGTTAGTTTCCCTTGCATCTTGTTGACTTCTCGATTGGTTGCTTGGGTTAGTCGTCATGTGGTTTGGCAGTTAACTCGGTCTCCTAGCGCGTTGAAATTTTCTTGGGTTATTGGTCTATATGTGTCGTGTCACGCCTTGGTTACTGTCACACCCATCGCCTGGTGACGACATGATTCCTTATTAGGGGATATTGCACGCCCCGATGGATAGAGGTGAATGATAACCTGGCCGGAGTCTGTGCTTCCCGATGTGGGCATTGTTCGTTAATTTTGATTTGGTACTTGATTCTTTAATGCCTCAATGCATTGGTTTGTGCATCGTAGAGGTTTATATTACTGATTGTCGAAGCCATTGTGTCAGGTGGTTGATGTTGTCCTTTATCTTGTAGGTGTTGTCTTGGTTGTGTCAAGTAGGTAGCTGATTTTATATGCCTTTGATTTTCGCATGTTTCACCTAGATGCTTGATGCGCTAGTGTGTTGAGTCATCGTTGTTCGTTGCCTGATCTGTGTGTGTTCTGTTCGTCATCAACTTGTGCAGTTTAACTATTGTCGTTGTCGCCTTCCTTCTTTAAAAAACAAAAAAATGCACTTGCTTGCGTCGCTTGTAGTCATAACAACGGGGTCATTACAAAGAAGCAATAGAGAAATATTTGAATGATGCTTTTCTAGTAATAAGTATCTCACCAAACGCTCCATTATGGCTCCCTAACCCGTTGATTGAAAAATTGATTTGTTGATTATATTTGTTGGAATTGACTTGCAAAGGATATTCTTTTGTAGATTAGTATTGTTAAGTTGGTGTTGTGAAGGTGGTCAAGCATAGGCAATCTTGATTCCAACAGCCACATGGGTCAAGACACTGGCACTCTCATAGCCATAAGTTTATTGTATGAGAAAACTTGATAAAAGAAAATGTATGGGAAATCATATCAACTCAAAGATAGCATTAATACATTTGTGAGTTTAACTTGAAATATAACAAATGTATTGATAAATGACATTTTTCTCGAGATCAAGTAACACTTGGAACCACTTGATTAACAAAAATAAGTCCTAGGAAAAAATAAAACATCTCATATATGAGCCATTATGAGAACCTAGATTAAAAGATTTTAAAAACATTGATTTCTATAAAATGAAAAAGGAAAAAATGGCATACCGATTATAGTCCCTGCCACCTCAAGGTCAAGAAAAGTGACTTAATAAATGGGACTTTGGGGTCAATTTCTTTTTTATTTTAGTATCTTTTGATGTATAATTAGTTTGGAAAACACAACAAATTAAAAAAATAAAACACAAAGCAAATGTTGGATCAAGTTTTCTAAAGGCCCAATTGTTGCTTATTTCCTTGATATGGCCTTGTGGAGAGTCAACAGAGCTTGTGCATCATACTTTTAGTTTCACTTCCTGAGTATAAATATCATCAACATAAATAATATCTAGTCAACAAAAAATCGTTTGGATCCTTCGGAAAGATGAGGCGAATATGTTTTCTCCAATAATTGAGATTGTCGAGAAGAGAGGGACCATGTCCATAGAACAAACAGAAGGGCACAAGATTTGGAATGTCCCAAATAGACATTCAAATGTTTACAGGGACTGTTACTTTGTTTTAGATTACCATGTTATTTGTTAGTTATCAAAATAGTTGAGTATGGAATTATGTTGGTTCCCTGAGGTTAATTTTCTTTCTAATGTTCTTTTTTCTATGATTATGATTTTGATATTTGAAACTTTGTTGCTTGTGCAAAAAATACATGAATCATTATCAACACTTAAATTTTTTTTATAATAATAATAATCTATTTTTAAGGTCACGACCAAGTCAGATACCAAATTGGTGTATGATATCCCCTTGTTTGTGGGACAAGGACTCCTCAGCGCAGTTATTTGACTGTTAAAATATACATAGATATACATACCCTACTCCATCTGGATTTTAACCTGTGACCTCCAAAATAAAATACATGTTCTCAACCATTTCCTATCTACTCACACTAAAACAATTTTATTAATCATTCTGCATCATCTATCTTTTTGTTGACCCCTACATGGAGATGGCATTGAAATGTTGTTTACAAAATTGACCATTCTCCTAGGAGAGAAAAGTAAAAGGCATGGCCATTTTTTGGCCAAGATGAACAAAATTGTATTGGGTCAGTAGATAAAAGTATGTTGCCTTTGAATCAAAGGGTAGAGAGGAGATCACCAAATCATTATTTTATTGGAGAGAGAAAATGTGATATATCTTGTGTGAAAACTAATGACGAAATAGAAATGCCCGGTTCTTTGCTCACCAATTTGGCAAATATCCTATATACAATTTCATCACAATAGGTTTTGTATCTGATTTCCATATTGTATTTATTATTGGATTCTTCGTTATCGAGTTATATGGGCAACTAACTGTCTACTAATTCGTAAGATCTGTTTATATCTTAATATTTTGTAATGTACGTGTTAGAAAGGTATAATTCTAATTTAATAACAAACTTATTAAAAATAAATAAATCAAATTGGGAAATCAAATTCTTATTGGGAAGCCTTATCGAGGAAAATGACACAACCATTATCAGGGATGTCAAGGGCACTTGAAACCAAGAAATTTTGGCTTTTCTATGCCCTACTTCTATATATCTTATAATGTTTTCTTGAACGAATGCTCTTTTTCCAAGTCATAAATTAACAAATGTTCAAATTGATTTTGTAAGGGTGAAGTAAGTATTGAAAGGGATTTTGTAAGGGTGCTGACAATCCTATCCCTAGTTTCATTTTGCATGAGTATAATAGAATTGGTTTCTTCTTAACATTTTTATTTGTGTTATGTTTAGTATAGTTTAAGTAGGCTTAGTGATTAAGAGTATGAATTTTTTTCTGCCAGATCATGAGTTTCAAAATTAGAGGAAGTAGAATTTGTATTTAACCCATTTTGATGAAGCTAGAAGGAGTAGAGTTTGTTTTTGATTGAGTGAAAAAAAAATTAACTTACCCATTAAAAAAAAAAATTAAAAAATACAATTTAAACCATTAAAAATCTCACTTTCATATACATTGCTACGCAAAAAAAGATTAAAAAGATAATTTTTTTATTAAAATCCCAAACAAAAGATCCTTGTAATCTCCGATCTTGTTACGCCCCAAAGGCGTTTTTTTAAGGGGAGGTTCTCTTGATGCCTTCATCGTCTTTCCAAAGCTTATAGGAAGTTGCCATCTGAAGTTTAACCATGGACGAATCTCCGTTATCCATGTGTCTTTTCCTTCAACGACTCCAAAGTGCTTCCAGGTTTCTTCAAACACCATCAGCTCCAAACTGCTTCCAAGTTTCTCCTACTTCCAGGTTTCTTCAAACACCATCGGCTCCAAACTGCTTCCAGGTTTCTCTTCAAACACCGCACCGGCTCTAAATTTCTTTCAGGTTTCTCTTTAACACTGCACCGGCTCCAAACTGCTTCCAGGTTTCTTCTTCAAGCACCGCATGATCCAGATGGATATCGGTGACCACCCAACTTTTCCAACTCGCTCAAAACAATTTTCTGGCAATTTTGGCAATTTACTATTTTTAGCAGGTTTTAACTTCCGGGGCCATTTTGAGGGCCTAAATGAAGGTTTTTTGGGATCGAGCTTCTCAATGATAGCCTACGGCAAGATTGAGGCCCAAAATGAATCTTTTCAATGATACCTTTCCAATGGGATATCATGCACCTAAAACAGAGATCGTATGCAAAAGTTACGACCCCGGGAAGTTAATGTACTAACTTACCCAAACGAGGCCCCACATGACTTTTGGCGCTTCATCTCCTAGGGTTAGTTTTTTGGATGTCTATGGTTTTGGGTGTTAGAAAAACAGGACCGCGGAGCAATAAAACAAAACAAATGCAGAAACAAAAACACAGAAGACACACAATACAAGAGAGACACAGATTTACGTGGTTCACCCAGTGTGGGCTACGTCCACCAGAGAAATTGCTAGCAAATGAAGGGATACAACCTACAGCAAAACCCACTGTAACTTCCTCTTCTTTCTCTCACAGTCTCCTCTCTCAGAATACAATATTCACCCTCATACCTAGCCGCAATACATTTCCCTCATAAAAGAGGGTTTCCTTCTAGGGAAAAAAAACCTAACATAATCTCT
>SNQJ01S0063216.1:121870-141197 GCA_010110895.2 Picea sitchensis
CCCTGCTCAGATTAGTGCGGATGACGAGATCCACATATGTAATATTGATTTCATCCATGTAGCCTATTCTAGCCATTCCACATATGTAATATTGATTTCATCCATGTAGCCTATTCTAGCCATTCCTGCGTTGCAGATAACAACGTCAAAAGGTCGCCACTCATAAGACTCCTTTATAGCCATTGAAATGGATTCATAGTCCCCCACATCTACAACCTTCAACATAAAGTTCAGATCATTCAACAAACTTTCATGATTAAACCCCCCTTGAGACCAGAGACCTAGATAGAAAGAATGTGGATCATAAACAATGACATAAACCACATAATATTTCCTATATTGAGGATAATTATTCTTTGAGTGAGATATGGATACCATTATGATGTTTTGTGCATTCGAGATGGGTCTTGGAGCTTAAACCATGATCATAGAAGAATTCCAGAGAATTAGATCTTAAATGAAGATTATTGGGATAATAAGCAAAGATCAAGGCCTTCAACTATGATATGAGCCCTCTTAAGGGGATCTTTGGCATACGAGTGGGATAGGGGTGTCAATAGGAGTTTTTGCATAGTAGTGATGGGTCTCGGGGCCTTCAAAGTTGACCATGATTGAAAAAAGAAAATAAGGTCCTTAATCCCTATGAATCTCATAAGTCTTATGGTGGATGAAAGGTTCCTCAAACCACCACAAAAACCCTATAGAAAAGGAACTTTTTCCATGAATAGGATATGGGTACCATTAGGGGGTTTATCACATAAGGGATGAGTCTCAATCCTTTGGCCCAAAATGAATCTTCTAAGGCATCAGTCCTTGAACTAGGCCTCCAAGCACCACATATATTGGAATCAATGGTCTTTTGGTAGGATATGGGCATTTTGGGGGGATTTTGCATATCAGACACGGGTCTTGAGGCCTTGATCATGGTCGATGGAGGAAAATAAGGGTCTTAGGATCTAAATTAATCCTCTAGGGATTGTAGTCCATTAATGATACATTGAACCACCACACAAACTCCCTAGATTGAATCTTTGGCCTTTGAATGAGATATGAGTGCCATTACAAATTTTAGACACAAGGGATGGGTCTTGGGACATTTACCATGGTCATGGGAGAAAATAAAGTGTCTTAGAACCTAAATGAACATTTTAAGCTTTATGAGCCATGAACAAGTCATTGAATCACTACACAAGCCTTTTAGAGGGGATATTTGTCATCTAATTGGGATATGAGTTCAATTAGGAGGTTTTGTGCACCAAGAATGGGTATTGGGGTCTTGACCATGATAAGGGGAGGAAATAAAGGGCCTCAAGTCATATTTAAATCTGTTGAGGATTTTATCCATGAATGTAGCCTTAAGCACTAGAGAGGCCCTCTAAAAGGGGTCTTTGACCTTTGAGTGGGATAAGGGTGCCAATAGGATGTTTTGTATACTAGGGATGGATCTTAGGGCTTTAACCATGGTCAAACAAGGAATAAAAGGACCATGCGACCTAAATGAAAGCTTCCAAGGCTCATGGAAAAAAATAAATTCTTGAACCACTACACACACCCTTTAGAGGGGATTTTTAGCCACCAAGTGGGATATAGATGTCATTAAGAGATTTTGTTTTCAACAAATTAGCTCTCTTCTTCACAACTAAAACCCCTTAAACCATAATAGGTTTCTTTAAAATGGATTTGCATTTTTCATGTTAACCTTAAAAGTACAAGGTCATATTTATTATTATACACAAACAAGCTTCCTGATGATGAAACATCATTACCGGTCTTGAAAACTGGAAGCATGAAGTATCTCATTTATTTTTTTGAGTAGAATAGGATTCAAAGGTGACGAATTTTTGTATTTTCACTCACGATACAAGATAATAAACTCTTGCAATTATTTATTTAGCAACACACCAATTCAATAAATATAAATTAGAATATAATGTACTCATGTTATTGGAGAAAATGAGCCCATGCCAGTTGTCCATGATTCTCTCATAGAATGACTAAAAGAGTTATTAGTCCCTGCCATGGGACTATAGCAATGAGTTTGTTTTTTATGTGACATTAATTTTCCTTTTACCATAAATTTGTGTATGCAATGTAATGTTTAACATAGGAAAACAAATATATATTTTTGGATATAATAAAAATATTTGTGTTTCTCATTTCTTATGCAATGTAATGTTTAACATAGGAAAAACAAATATATATTTTTTGATATAATAAAACTATTTGTGTTTTTCATTTTCAATTGGTTGATATGAATCAATTACATAATCAATGAATTTCACCAATCACCACATCTAAATATAAAAATTTGTAGTATGTATTTATTATTATGCATTATATTTTATTATCTAATATATTATTTATTATTATATTTCATATTATATTTATGAATATTATATTCCATTCAGCGTATGGTTCATATACATTTTGAATAACAAACAACCCTCAATTATTATCTTTTGGAAATGGCATTCATTACTTGTGCATTTAGTTATATATGCCTTTAAATAAAAAGTAGAACCTGCTATATTGAAAACCAAAACTTTTACAGAGTATAGAAAGTGTGTGTCTGAAACCACCCAAAATGTTGTCGATTTATCGGAAACCAACATATATAACGGGCAAGTAGCAGCAGTAATGTGAAATCTTTTAAAAGTAGAGTAGCATCCGTCCTCGCTCAGAGGAACCGTGACATGCAAAACATTCAAATACATATAAAAACAAAGAAGGAACAGCTGGGAACCAAGTAGACATATAAACTAGAAACTGAAATAGCATAAAAAACTTGCGTTCGGTGACTGCTTTCATCCCCGCGAATTGGCCAAGATATCCCTCGCCGTGATGGGGTGCAAGGCTTCAGGTACGCGGGACATCTCCGCTTACGGTGCATTGATAACGCATCGAGCATTTCCATGCATTGGCCCATGAGGAGAGCCCGATGTTCCGGATCCGACAGGTGCCCACGGAGGTCAAACAAAAGAGCTGGAAGCGCTTCGTTTTAATGATCGAGCTATGCAGTCACACTTCCTTCCATCGTCAGCCTCGAGTCTCAAGAACGCCATCCGCTCAACGGGCCGGTCAGACCCTCTTCTCGAAGCCTTCATCGAATCAGGTATCTGGGCGTACTGCAGTTTTGTCACCCTGTGGAACTTCCTCCACGAGCATACCAGAGTGTCATCTACTATGCCTGTTTGAACTTGCAGTTTCCTGATGGGTTCCGCCAGGAGTCTTCAGAAGACGGGTTTTCCATGATAGTGCCGTGGATCTGGTCCTCCACACAATGCAAGGGGAACCTCCTTCAACTCTAATTCTCGGGTAGGCCCCTAAGGCCATTCCTCCAAATCACCTTTTACTACAACCAACACTCAAGAATGGTGGCAAGTAGCTCCATTCTTTCTCGGCCTCATTGCCTAAATGGACGCGCCGCGAGCCAAGGCCCTTAATCGATCTCATGGGCCTCTCAAGGCTTCTTTGAGCCTCCCATGTCAGCCACTCCATGGGGTGTTCCTTCGGCTCTGCCATGAGAAAGGAGTGTGGTACTGCGTGATTATTCGCGGTTCGCTTTCGGAGGCGTTTCTGAGAGAGAAACACCGGAAAGCTCGGACCTCCTCAAAACCCCCTGTAAAATGCACGCAGAACTGCACCGGGATCGCCACCGTGATAAACTTGTAGGGACGTAAAATAGAATTGGGTCGCCCAGAGAATCCGCACGTAACCTTGAGCCGAGGTGTCCTAATAAACGGTGGTCGGCCATCCTCCCACCTTTAGCCTTTGCCATCCCATAAACACTGCGATCGTAAATGCTCACGCAAGGGAGAAGTCTCTCCTACCGCCTCAGAGATCTATGGTCATTCCTTCTCATGGTAAAGACTCCATGCAGGACTAAGCACGGTGCATTTTATGCCATGGTCTAGTGCAAGTCCACCCTGCGGGCCTCTAATCTACGGTCACCCCATCCCGGGTGCATTTTAGTTATATTAAGTTCCATTCTTCAACATGTATTTCCCAACTAAACTCTAAGTATATTGTCATGCAACCCTTGTTTTATAATGTGACAAGTCAAGTTTATTCCTTTCTTTTTGATAAATTGACCTCTTTTTATTGAAGAAATTGAGCCCATGCCACTTCTCAATAAGTCTCTCACAGAATGGTTAAAATTGTTATTTTATAATATGAAAAGTAAAAATAAAAACGTCTCATGGAACTACCAAGGGTATATACTATTTTCTTATTTTAGCTAAATGGTCATTAACTAAGTAATGGAGGTGTAGTTCTCGTACTTATTTTCTTTAATAAACATTGCTGCATTAATGAAGATCTTAGATTGATTAGGATCCTGAAACACAATCTCATATAAACTTCACTTAGCATTCTCAAACTATAGATGTGTGCAACTACTTGCCATTACTTCAAATCTATTTTTTAGTCTCTAGATTGATAAAGAGTTATGAAAATCCACAATACCCATATGCCATTATATATTTTGGAAATTATTTATATATTTTGAAGTAGTAGGAAGTTAAAGAAAACAAAACAATGAAATTTTTCAATGACTTAGGGTTGAAGTGTTGGGAAGACCTACAATGTATGGATTTTTACATTTTAGTGTGTTTTTATTAAATCATAATATTGTTAATAATCTTTTATCATGTCAAATATCTATAGCATCATTTATAATATTCTTGGTACAAGAATTAAGTGACTTACTATATAGAGAAAAAATTGTGGTTGGTCCTCTGACTTAAGCGGTAGTTTGTAGAAATTCCACGCAATGTCAAGCATGTTTGACTAACCAATGGACTTATTTAAAAAGGATTAGTATATAGAAAAATGAATAAAAAATAAGCAATTTAACATATAATAAAAAATAAAAGACATTTTCTTCTTTTTAAGAAACTTTTTATTCAAAAAAAAAAAAACAAGAGAAGAAGAGAGGTATAAAAATGGACAATGATCATCACCTTCAAAGCAATTGACCTAATTACTACTACCATAGAATCAAATAAATTAATCAAACAAACAAAATGATAAATCTTGGAAAAAAAATGTCGAACATAAACTTGATGATCAAATGAAAACATAAAAACATGCTCGTAAGAGAATAACAAAGAACAATACTATCTCATGGATCAACAATTTATTTTTGAACATTATGGCCATATACATGCTACTTACTTTTTCGCAAATGGATTGACGCCTTGTCCAACATAAATGCATACATACTACTCGTAGTGAATCATATCCTAACATTCATATTGCATTCCCTAATGGACATATTTGTAATTGAGGTAATAAAGAAACTAATGGACATTGATCCTCCGAATAGAATAATATGGAATCTAGGACTAATCCTAAGTCTATTCTTTGTTGCTTCGAAAGAAGTGGCCTCAATGGTCAACCCCTCCCCCGAATGATCATTCTATGTTACAATATGGAGGGACTAACAATGTCTCTTCTTCTACGTTTTGAACATTATTGTATACACGATAGTAGAAGGCAT
This sequence comes from Picea sitchensis, assembly GCA_010110895.2. NCBI lineage: Eukaryota > Viridiplantae > Streptophyta > Pinopsida > Pinales > Pinaceae > Picea > Picea sitchensis. The sequence continues at coordinate 127,371 of SNQJ01S0063216.1, forward strand.
GACCAATAACTTCTTAAAAATTAACATGTAAATTCATAATTGGTGACTTTATTGTAAGGTTGCAAGTTGCACATACATGGGGTTGTTTATAGCATAATGGTTCTCTTGTAGTGACTTTATTATAAGGTTGTATGTTGTTTACAGTATACAATGGTTCTCTTGTAGTGTTTCTTCCTTTAATTTACAAATAACCGGAGGTAAAAAAACCACAAAAGCTAGAAAATTAATTAAGATAAGTTAGGAAACAAAAAAAAAGTATATCCATGAAACATTTGGACTTCAAAATGTTGTGGAACATAATTGAACTTGAAACATTAGTGGAACATGATAGGCCACACCACACTATTAAAAAACACCTTCTATATTTCTTTCTTGTTTTCCGCTTGGGGTATGCTAGTTTAAGGGAAATTTTTTTGAGGCTTCTCTTGATGCATTCATCCCATGCCCTCTAATAACTATGCTAAACGCTCATTAACAATTGACCAATCAAGTTGCATCCACGTACTTGTCCTTATCTTCTCCTTGACCAACTTGATCGACTCTAAGGCCACGACTGCTAGGTGCCTTCTTCATCGTCATTTGTCCAATAAGAAATTGCAATTTGTTCATCAACCATTGGATCTACTATCCACGTGTCTTCTCTACCGACCCAACTCTCATGTTTTCTCCACCGATTCCAACCTCCTATGTGTATTCTCCACCGACCCAACCGCACTTATCTTCTCCACCGAATCCAACCTCTCACGAAAGTGAAATCTTAGCTTGTCTTCCTTGTTCATCGATCACCCTCAATCCTATTATTGAACGCCATCGACATTGTGTAAGGCGATTTACTAGTAATATATAAAAATGAAGAATTTAGCTAAATCAACCATTGTACATTGCAAGGAAGATATAAGAAAAGAGATAAATTTTAAATAACACAAAATGGACGAAGAGGAGATGAAGAGGATTTTGTGCCAATGGTGAGTCCTGGAAGGAGAAATTTTATTTTATATTTCGAAATTGGGAAGAAAATTAAGGTGTGTGACCTTCCATTTCACTTATAACACCCTCCAATCTTCTCCGCTTTGGAGCTTCACTAATATTTACAAACCCATTAACCTCCCAACTTCTTCGCTTGAGCTTCACTTCAGCATATCTCAAACTGGCTCAACTAGCTTTGTTGATGGATTATCATTTTATTATTTGCCCGATATTCTTCCACCAATTCAACCCTTCTCCAATCGCAGTTTTTACCATTTTAGACCTCTAACTTTTTTTGTGTACATGAAACACTCCATCAAGAAAGTAAATAAACAACATGTGTTAATTTTATGTCTAATTGAATGCATGAAACAATGAAACATATTATTATAATAATAAGTTACAAAGTTTATAAGCCGATAAAACACTTTAAACAATTATACATAGTGTGTTTATTAAAATTGATTAACAATTACACCTAGTGTTTTATGCTTCTTGTTATAAAATTAGTGTTATTCTTTAAATTAATAAAACAAAAAATTGACTTTCGATTTCTTTTAAAAATTAATATTTCTTTATAATATATCAATTTCTTATTATTCTAATTTTATTAGATTACTTCACATAATTCTCATTAAATTTAGTTATGATAGTAAATTTGATAATATTGATATTTCCAAATCTAAGCCCTTCACTATCAAAAGATATGCATAAAGAAAAACATTTTAAAACTTACTGTGTTACTGCATTATTCATATTCTAATAGTCCTTGAAAAACTAAAACATTAAAAATTAATGGAAATCTTTTCAATTTCATCTCAACGAAAAAACTGTAGCTATGAAGAAAAACATTTCAAAGTCATAATCAATGAAAATGTTTAATGATGAAAGTGAAAATCTAACTCAATCAACATGTTTAATGTTCTCCCTTCATGTACACTTTATTGTCAATTGGCTACACTCTTTTTATCCAGGGATAAACATGACCATATTACTTTTGAAAGTAAGATTTTTAATAATTAATTAATTTGTATGATTACGATAATATTAATTTGTAACATATTTATATAACTAGGATTTATATAATGGTATAATCACTACTTGTAGTATACCTAGGGAAGTAATATAAAATTAGAAGTACCTAATGGTAATGTGATTATGTATTATTAGTAGAAGTCATTTAATATATGAGACAAATATTCGAATTCAGTGCTGGACTAGATCCAATTACTACTGGAAAGACCCACCATGGTAGTTAATGGAAGAAATGTGCAAGGTTCTAAAGCAGTTCATACGGTATGTACCACATGTTAGTCATTGTGCCGAACGAATTAAACATGGAATACTATCGTCACTGTAAATAAAACAAGCCGCTGGTTTCTGGAGCGAGTGCATTCTTCCATAAGAACTCATATACGCTACTCATACTCAATGGTTTTCTATTTCTTTGTAAGCAAGACTTGGTGAATGGTTTTGATTATTCTTTGTCAGATATTGTAGCCATTCTTGGAGATTTATTTTCGTAGCCTATTCTCGATAATTTCTACAATTGGTATCGTATAACTTTCCCTTGGCCAAAGGTTTTGCAAATTTTTGGTTCTTTTTGCATATTTTTTCTGTGGAAAAGAGGGCTGCACACTTCAGGTTCATATCTAAAACTTTCTTAGAATAATTTGGGAAAAAAATAGATATTTTAATTCCTCTCAGAAAAAAACCCAAAAAAATAAAAAAACCTAAACGAGTCCGAGAAGTAAAGTGAACATTTTAAATTCGTCATTTTTTCGAAAAACTGCGGATTTTCCATCGTAAAGAACTTTTAAACCTCTAGATTTTGTCAGCAGATTTATTTCTGCTAATGACGTGATTTTACCGGCAGTAGATGATGGCCCCAAGATTGAATGATATATCAAAATATAAAGTTATCATGTGGCTTCCTATGGTGAAATGGACTTATGGATAAATTTAAGGGATGATGCTCTTAATTGGTGGTTTGAAGTTAAACCTAAAGATATTTCTACACTTTCAGATAAAGAATATGAAAATTTATTTTAGACAAGTAGTCTCTTTCCAAGAGTAAGGATAAAGAATGCACCAAGTGTTTATTTTCTTCTAGTACTCAAAATTTATACATGTGTTCTTTATGTATTCAACAAGAGAATGCTATTGTTTCTATTAACCCTGGGGCTTGGTAATGCATAATTTTATCAATATTCAATTGGTTAATGGGGACAAATTCCTGTTAACATTCCCATGATACACGCCAGAAACGTTAAATTTTAAGCATTCAGTTCACTATGGATATATATGTGTTGTATTCAGATTTTTATGTTATAGATATGGGTGATTTGGATATTGTTTTAGGATATCCTTTGATTAAAACTGGCACTCCATTAATATTAATGTGCAAAGTTTTTTTAAGTTGTGGGTACAGTTGTTAAAATCACATCGCAGCATGTCTCTTTAATAAAGATGTACTGGCCGTAGGCCAACAAAGCAGCTTAATGTAGTCCTGGGTTGAATCGAGGCGTGAGTATACTTAAGGGAGATTTAAACAAAACCACAATACAACAATCGGGAAGATAAGGAGGTCATTGACTCAAAGACACAATGTGCTGTATATTTGAATAAAAAGAAAGATTCTTATGGGCTTTTGACGCAACTCCTCATTTCGCGTCAGCTTCCACTGTGGACCTTCTTTTCTAAGGCCCGGCGAGTCGATGTTTCTAACCTCTTCGAGTTTCACCATTAAGGATATTCCTCCTGGCCATCTCCCTTCTCAGATTTGACGGCTCCCGCGATATCAAGCAGGCTTGTAACATTGTCCTCGTAATCAAACACCGAAAACTCCCCGATCCTCGGATTGCCAATCTGGCCAACGCTCCTGTGTGTTTCCGGGATTTTCTATCGGACGGCATTTGTGCGTATAGTCACTTCACCTTTCATTCTCCAACGCTGACGCGTGATCGCATACCACGTGGTGGTATTCATTAATAACGGTGGGACCTGGCTGCGAACTCAAGGCCTCGCTGACTCCGCAGGTTCCTCTCGACTTTACAAACGTACTGGTACCGAAGTCTCAATCCCCGATCTCGTACACCGTCTCCAACGATCGACGACTGATTTGATCGGGATCATTGGCCCGCGATTAATGCATGTATTTTCGCGACCTACCAACCCCTATATGCCGATGTATTAATAAGAACGGACTTCCCCAAAAGGCCGCGAGAGAACCCTCATTTTTCCACGACCGTTTGCCTACTCTGATTTATTCGCCGACAATTTAAGTCGTCGATTCTCTTCCTGTGAAGAATTCTCCGCTTCTCCGTCTTTTCCTCCTCAACTGAGTCCAAGGTAATATCCCTCCTGAGCTCTGGAATTTCACCTTCGTGAACTTCAACACGCCCTGGTTCGACTTCAATTCAATTTCACCTAACTGGCAATAAGATCTCCTGACTGCAAACTCGCAAATACAATAATCCCAAATTTTCCTACTCGACTTGCTATCGAGACTCTTATCGCTCAATTCGCAGACTTCAATGCATACACTGAACAACCAAATTCACTTCCTGAAAGTGAGAACAAGAGTTTAACTACTTAGCCTCCTCAACGCACCCTATCCGGAGGAATTCAATCAAGACTCTATGCAGAATCTCCTGCTCAGCAGAGAAACCATTGAAACTCATTCACTTCATTCCCTCGTTTCAACCCGTATGTAATCACATTAACGCTAAAGATATAAAAGATAAGAGCAAAAACATACATAAGCATAATATCAACAAATACGTAGATCAAATGACATCCATGGAATTGAATCACAACCTTCCCTATTAATTCAATGTCTATACACGGAGGTTCTTCATACACTTCTCCGCTTCCTCGCTTCTTCTCTCGCACGCTAATGTTGAATAATCTAATACTCCTCCTACAATGATACAAAGGAGGTTGCCTATATTCCATTTTCCCTCAGTAGAACCCGCTCTAATCTATAGTTAACTCTCTATCTACCAAAGATTAAAAACTACAGTTCGCCTTTTTTATCTATATATAATACAAGGTTAATGTCTTCTTCAAACGCATCACAAGAACAATATTTTCAAAGTAATTCAAAATGTATGCACTGGTGTCAGTCTTACCGTTTCTCCCTTTCCTCCACGCTGGTCATGAAAGAGTCAGATGCTCCTCGTGATCATACCTCACCAAAAGATTTCTAAGGGCTCCTCGTCCATGAGCCGCCGTGATGGTGTGTCCATGTTGTATAATCACTGCTTTCCCAACCGCATCCTCCACTGGTGGTTCTTCCATTTCACCGTGTACTCAAAATATTGTTTCCTCCCCCGGTCTTCGCCGCTGCTTTCTCCAAGATGCACTCCATCTATGGTTTCTGCGCAACTGGCAATTTCTTATGCCATCGATCACCGGGTTCCCGCTCCATTGTCTCCGCTTCCTTGGTCCAGATGGGTATAAACCAACGTTGTAACGGAGATATCCCGATGTCTCCCCGGGTAACCTGGCTCATATGCTTTCTTCCATACCTTTTTCTAGACTTTGTATCCAATCTTTCATCTTGAGCTTGTTATATCGCCCTCTTTAACCTTTCCTTTCCTTGCGCGCTTCGGGACCATGTCACCAACTTCAAAACCGGTCGCTCTTCCACCGACGGCCAACTTTGTACTCTTGGTTCGACTTTCACGCCGGCCGCCACCTCTCACAAGTGAAAGCTCGGTGACGCCGGGCTTAACTCTTTAGCTTCCTCGTGTCGCTAGTTTCACCGTTTCACTCGAGCTCGAACTCCCTACCGCGGTCCCATACAAAATTTGAATCCGCTCTTTTCCGTACTTCCATTCAATCAATCGTTGTATCGCGAATTCTACCATGGGTAGGATCTCATCCAACCACCGGTGGATGCTTTTGTCACTGCTCCCCGCAACGATCCCCTGCTTCCTTGACTACTTTACCGGCTCCATCCGGTTCTCATGCGATGGTATGCCGAAATAACGCCAAATCGCCCTCAAATTTTTTCCATAGCTTCCTCCAAAATGACCTATGAACTTGGTATCCCGGACCGAAACTATGCTTCTAAGAATCCATGCAATCGCACAACTTCAAAAACAAATTATGTGTGTCGTCATTGTCTTATGACACGTAATGAAATGTGCCATCTTTGAAAACCCCATTCACCACCACAAAGATGGAATCAACTCCTCTCTGAGTTCTTGGTAAACCTAACACAAAATCCATACTACCGCATCCCATGGCCTTTCTGATGGGCAATGGTATATAACCTAGTATTCTCGGCTAAGTCTTTGCAGCTGACATATCCCGCACTGCCAACAAAGTCTCGCTTTACATCTCGCGGCGCATCCCCGCTGTGCACGACACTAACTTGGCGTAATGTTTTGTCATGTCCAAATGACCTGCCAAGCCTCCTCAACAGGTTTCACTAAATTCTCTCTCTCATAGAGCAACCTGGAAATGTACAATTGATCGCCTTTGAATACCAATCCATCCCGTATCACAGAAATTCTATCCACTCCGGCTCCTATCCTCGAAAGCACCTGATTCTATCGGCCTTCATAAGCTTCCCCGAATTAGCATCACCTGCATACATATCTCCGCTGCTCTTCAAACCCACCTGATCCCCAACTCCCCGAAGAATAAATATTTTCTCGCTTCGCGGCGCTGCCTACCTTGTTCGCAATTCCCCGAATAAAGCTTTTGCAGGACAGCAGAAATTCTCAGACAATTTTGACCCACTTCGTATGCTGGAGCCTTTTTCTCGCCGATTTCTACGGTTCGTAATGCGTGATTATTTCACCGGTGAGGACCGTGCCACACGCCCCTCCCACCCACCCGCCAAACCCTTCCGGTGATCATCTAGTTTCTCACGTAATATGCTGCCACAGGCCCCGCTATCCCCGACTCTCAACCCTCCAACATCATACCTTGGCGCCACACTTCACTCGGGAAGGTCTCTCAAAATCGTGCAACACCAGGATCGGCCGCTTCGCTTATTCGCCTACCGCATTGTTCTACCGCCCAATCGAAATTTTATGCCGCTCTCACAAGGTTCATCAATATGCTGGCTAATTCCACTGAAATTTCTGTTGAATTTTCGGTAGAAACTAGCAGTCCATGAAAACTCCTCACCTCAAAAAAATTCCTCGACGATGGCCAATTCCTAATTACTTCCACCTTCTCGTGATCCATCTCTTTACCCATTCACAAATTACAAAACCTAGATATACGAGTTCAATGTCTGCATGAATGAGCACCTCTTCAAATACCGCTGGTTTCTCCTCAACAGTCTTCTATCACAATGGCTAAATGCCTCAAATGCTCAAAATTTTGTCTTGGTTTGAAATCAAGATGTCGCCCAAGTATACCTAATTACAAATTGCCACGAATTCTCGCTAGGACTTTTCATTCATCGGCCCCATAGTGTTCTGGTATGGGGTTTACAACCCAAAACGGTGATGACTAACTATCCATTCATACAATCCTTCGTTTTTTTTGAATGTTGCCTTCCATTCATCTCTCTCTCTCCGGACTGGCTGATATCCCGCTTTGAGATCAATCTTTGGAAACAATTGACTGTTACTTAGGCAATCCATCAAGTCAGCCATCCTAAGAATGGGAACCTCGTACTTGATGGTGATCTTTATTTATCGCCTCGGAGTCCGCACATTCTCTCCATCCTTTCTTCTGGACTCACACGGCCTAACAAAGACACGTACCTTCGCACTCTCTCGACCATTCTCTTTATCCCGTGTCCCAGACCGCTTTTGAATTCCTCATTCTCCCGAGGTGTCAACCTCAGACGTCATTGTTGCAACTTGTTCTGCATATGAGGTCAACATGATGACTCACACTTTACCTGCGGCAATGAACGCCAGAGTTCATCCAATGCATGATATCAACAAACTTCCGCTAGCTAATGAATCTCTTCCGACAAGTCATCCACTCTCGCGTTTCACGAATCCCCGACACAACAAAGAATCAGGACCTCATCCCTTCGTTCGCGGAGAAGTTCTTTTCCCACTCATGAGAAGTATCGCGTCGCCATCTCCCGGCTTCACTTCCCTACATTTTACTCCAAGAACAGCTTATGACTTTCCATCCTTCTATGGTGTATGTGTTCATCCTCCCACATGAACAACATTCCTATCATACCGCCATGGTCTACCCAAAGAATATATGGCACACGTCCATGGGAATAACATCGCATTTTAACTTACCATGATAATTCTAATTTTAAATTTCGAACTCCGCATTGTTTAGTGACACTTACCCTGTCCTTCAGAACTAATGGTGATTCTTTATATGGGCTCGTGCTTGTCGTCACTTCCACTTTCAACTATCGCACCAGATTGTCGCGGTTCTCACTGCCAATGATGACTTTGTTTCGGGTCTCAATGCATGCTCGCTCGGTCAGTCATTCCGCTTCACCGGAAATGGGCTCCACCTCTTTTTCAAAAAGAAAGAATTTGTGCGCTCTAACGACGATCAATACAAGATTCCGCCCGACATCACGCTCATTACCAAATATGTGAGCTTTTCCTCCGGCCCATTTTGCCCGGTCAGCCAACTACTACAGAGCCCGCCAGTTTCTACCACACGCGGAAACATGTGATAACCTCTCCTCGCCGACTCCTCTCGCCGACTCGCACGAAATGATATCCTCCTCGGCCGACATCGTGGTCGCCTTTGCCTGTACTCTGTCGCTTCTCGGCCGAGGTTCCACCTTCAGCCTTTTCCTCGTCTCCTCCTAACCTCCTTGCTTTTGAGCTCTCCGGCAACAACTTTGCCTCTAGCTCGACTCTCAGCCTTCGCCTGGCCGACCTTGTTTCATGTCGCCTTTTCTTCTCGGGCCTTCAGAGCTTTCATCTGCACGCGTGAGATCCTCGGTGGATGGTAACCATGCTCACCATCCTAATGTCATTCCCTCGGTGACCATTCGTATTCGCCACCTTTCGCTATCACTTCCATGACCAAATTTCTCATGTTGAGTCGAACTCTCGTATTCTCTCACCACATCAACTTCTCGTGTTCTCAGACATACCGAACAGAAAGTGGGATCCGTAGTCCTCTGAATGAACTTTCATCTTCAAGGACATCCGATCCCAGCCTTTTGACTTCCTCGCTTGCTCGAACGCCTCTCTCTCAAACAAGTATTCATCCCACCATAAGGTCGCATGTCCTTTCAACTTCGTAACAAGATAATACCTTTGTCCCTTCGATATCTCGTAATCGGTGGTATCGAAAAGTTCCGGACCAATCCAAAGAACTCCTCTCGTGATTTAGGCTTCCCCTCATAGACTGGAATGTCCATCTTGTTTCTCGAAGCCTATCCTCGGGCCAGCTCTTATCAACCTCTCTCGTTGACGATCCTCCGTCAGGATTCTTCTTCAAGATGTCCGCTCTTTCCTCTTCGATCTCGGGGATCACCGGAACCGCGACACTAACACCCACGCCTTCCGCGCTTCCATTTCTTCGAATCGCTCAGATTCTCATCTCTCGCCTTCATTTCGCAGATACCGGCCTACCCCTTTCTTCGCATCCCCTGCCTTTCCCGACGTGGACTTTCCTAAGCGCCATTGTATCTTCTTTCTCTCTCGCTATCCAAAATTTAAAGAGAACTTAACTCCCCGCCTCGATACTCATACCGACGCAAGTCGTGAGTATCGAGTGTTTTCCTTTCCTCCTTTCTCGCTCGCAATTATACTGCATTAAGATCTAATGGTCATACCACTCTCCGACGCTATAACCCTACCCTCGGGCATATTGCTCCACCGATCTCTTTTCGTAAGGCCCGGCGAGTTGATACCTTCCAACTCCCTCGGAGTTTCGCCACTCCATTGTGATACTTCTACGATCTCCTCTTCTCAGACGGAGATCGGTCTCCGCGATATCAGCGAGGCTTGTAATAATCGTCCTTGTGGTAATCAAACACCGAAAACTCCATCCCCATGTCAACGGCTAACGCCCTGCGTGCTCTGGGATTTCCTATCGAAAATTCCAAGCATGAAAGGTATGGTCACTTCACCTTTTCATTCCTCCAACGCCGACAAGACGATACCACGCGCGGTGGTGGTTCTGGGCTACACACTCGCGGGACCTGCCGCGAACTCACTTCGGGCCTTCGCTAATTCGCGTTCTCTCGACTTTACAACACCGGTACCGAAGTCCCCAATCCTCGTGGGATCTCGCGGCTACCCGCCCTCCAACGACCGGGATTTAATTTTGATTTGATCGTGGATCGCTGGGATTCACATTTCGACGGTATGTATTTTCTTTGTACTCACTAACCCCTTTATATGCCGATGTATAATAGCAACCATTTCCTCGGTATCATGTAGAGAACTCCTTGTAACTTTCCACGCACTGCTTGCCTACTCTGGATTTGTGGATTCTCACACAACTTCAAATTGTCGATTCTTCTTCCTCTCAAGAATTTCCGCTTCCGCTCTTTTTCCTCCTCAATCGAGTCCAAGGTAATATCCTCCTGAAATTGAATTTCGGACTCTTCTGTAACTTCTCGGGAACATCAGCTTCCCTGGTTCGGACTTCAATCTTCATCAATCTCTTCTAACCGTAATAAGATCTCTCCGATTCTCGCGAAACTCAGCCACAAATAATCCTTTTCCTACTCGGGACTTACATCGAGACTCCATCGCTCGACTCGTGACTTCACTCAAGGCTAATTTAACAACCAAATTCACTGTAGCAGTGAGAACAAGAGTTTAACTACTTAGCCTCCTCAACGCACCCTATCCGGAGGAATTCAACTGCACTCTATGTGACCTCCGCTCAAGCAGTAGAAACCATTGAAACTCATTCACTTCATTACCTCAGGTTATGAACCTGATATGAAATCACATACGCATCATACCAAAAGATATATAAAAAGAAGCAAACAATATACATAATATCAACAAAACACGTAGATCAAACACATCCATGGAATTGAATCACAACCTTTCCTCTATTAATTCAATGTTTGTACATGGAGGTTCTCCACATCTCTCTCTCTGCCTCCGGCTTCTTCTCTCAAATGCTAATGTCAATAATCTAATACTCCTACAATGATACAAGGAGGGTGTCTATACTCCGCTTTTCCCTCTCTAAAGTAGAACTGTCTAATCTATAGTTAACTCATATCTACCAGCAAAGATTGCATTAAAACTATTAAATGCCTCTTATCTATATTACAATACAAAGGCGCCCGACTTTGAATGCCTTCCTTCAACCATCTATCACGAAATAATCTTTTTCTAAAGTAATTCAAAATAAAGGCTACTGGTACTGGCCCACTGTTTCTCCTTTTCCTCCACTGCTCGGCTTAAGTCAGATGCTCCCCGTGATATTTTGTATATCATCATCCACATCATATAGAGACACAACAATCATCGAGGCAAGGGTGTGAAAATCAACACATTTATCCACCAAGAGGGAACCAGAAAGGAAACCAATCCAGAAGAAGGTGCATGAAGGACTCCTAGCACTACATGAAGAGATTAAGCTACAAAAACAATCATTATTAAGTAACTCGGACATGATGTAGCAGCATCGGGTGCAGAGATGGACATCATGTTCACTTCCATTTTGATGGATGGATGGTCATACTTGGTATCAGTTGGACACATTGCTTTAGCTTGGCCATATTGTATGGTTTATTCCTCGTTTCAAGGACCTAAACATGAAAATGAGATGGACTGCAGATACACAAGTGGCACATAGTACCTAGGTATCCAATGTAATATGGTTATGTATTATTAGTAAAGTTTCATTTAATATATGAGAATGTGGTCATTCAAATGCTTCGGACTGTAGTTCACTATATTGTTAATAAAGGCCTGTGGACGATAGCCAGATGTAATAAATGCAGTTTCTGTAATGCTCCTATGAGATACAGATACTATATGTAGCATAGTCAAGCAATGTAATGAAACATCAAGAAGCACATTGTCATTATAACAAACAAGTGTTGCTTGAGGAATTTCTTCTATGTTAATAATATACGGAAGTTATCCCAATCTGTTTTCTCTATTTCTTGTGTTCAAGATTTTGGTGAATGGTTTGGATTTTTTTATTGTGGATTTATTTAAATTTATCTTCAGATTCATTTTGGTACTTAACACTAATCAAGAAAATAAACAAGTGCAAAGTTGAGAGCAATTATAAGTAGCTTTGTGCTTTCTCGGTTGGGTTGAGAGGAAATGTAAGTCACTATGTTCTTTCTCAACATTGTGTATTTGATTCTTCTACTCTACCTCAATTGCAAACAAGATTTAACCTCGCACCTCTACCTCAATTCCAGATGACTTAGATCCTCGCACCTCCCATACGAGGAAATTGCTTAGTGTTGTCCCAATTTTTATGACTAAATGGTGAAGCTTTCTGGTTTGACACTATTTTCCTTTTATTCAACTAGTTGTTATCGTTTACCATATATTATATAAGAAAGACTCAAAACAACAATTAAAATAAATAAGTATTTTAACATTTTCGAAGTCAAGGAAAATCCCTCCAAAGAAAAGTGTTTCATAGCTGATATTTCATCTATTTTGATTTGATTTTGTTATTTCTAAAATTTTAACATATTTTGTTATTTTAAAATTAATTAAAGGCTTCATAGTTGGCATTTATTATTTTAATTTAACTTGTTTTTATTTTAAAATTTAAGTATATTTTATTATTTTAAATTTTATTTTATTTAAAAAAAAAAAATATTATTATTTATTATTTAATTTTATTAATATGCTTTTGATATTTATGTATTATGATATTGGAGCGTTGACTACACTCTTCTCATGTTGGTATGTACAAATACAGGAATTCTATTAGTGTATTCACGACATTCATAAACAAAAAAATTGATTCAGGGTGATTTGAACTTAAAGGAATGCGTATAAGTTATATTTATGTCTAACTAATTTACTTAATAAGTTAAATTAGTTAGATTATTTAAATGGAATGTGATTTGAAATTTATTATGTATCTAGTTTATAAGGTGATGGTAATTTAATATGTGTTTAGAAGAAATTAGAATAAATAATGTACTTACTTGTTCAGAATTAGAAAAGTTAAATATGGTTTCAACATTGATGTTAAATATAATTTCTATTTATATTTTGATATCCAAACCATATGGAAGAGGGTCCGAACATTCTCATTGTGCTTCGCCTCCTAAATCAAACATGTTGTAAAAGTTATATAGTACATATTTAAGTTTGATTGATTTATTTTTCATAAAGACTTGATAATTGTATATGTGAGAGTTATTCTTTGAGTGGAAGTTTCCTTCTGTTATGAATTAAGTTTCTCGTTCAAAAAATGAATATGGTGTAAGATTGAATTTTATTTAACCTTTCAAAAACAAAAACATAAACATTTGTAGATGTCAAATTGCATAGTATTTTGAATTTCTTTTACAATGGATCAATTATTGTAAGTTTCTTTCAAATTTGTTTAAATGGTTCCCTGTGAAATAAAATACATCAATATCCACCTAATCCATTGTAATTTGGATAAGGTCCTTTTTTTGAATGTTCATAATTTTTAGATCTTTGCTATTTTTTGTTTTGCAATAATATGATATTTAAGCTTATTTGTACTTGAGCTAAACCATTGTCTCATTTTGTCCTAGCTTAGAAGAACAATATGGGTTTGTTATTCCAAAGGTGCAACAAGAAAGTGAATAAAGAAAAACCCGAAGACATTCATCCATTAACATTGTCATGGAAGTCACAAGACCCCAAAAAAACATTTGTCTTTGAATTTGAATTAGTTATAAAGTAGAGAATGAAATCACATTAATTGAATAATGTCCCAATAATCTCGATCAATGTGAATATCATTATA